>BMAV01002965.1:0-33451 GCA_019973955.1 Trichonephila inaurata madagascariensis
ATATATATATATATATATATATGCTACTTGAATTGTATTTAATATCAAACATTTTGATAAAATAAAAAAAAAAGTGATCAAATCATTTGATTTTCATGAAATAAAATGTATTTTTGTTACATAATACTCTAAATTAAGCTCAGTTTATTTCCTTGTACTATAGATATAATTTAATATAGCACTGTTTTCGATTCAATGAATTTATTTTTCGACCGCATTTGAGCAAAAAATTGATTTTTCAGACACACCTAAAAGACACTGCTATACGCTACGTCAGCTACACAAACGACGAATCACCCGAGGAGGAGGATTTTCGAAAACCGCCATTGCAACCCCAGGCATGGGTACAGTGATACAAAATGAATGTAAAGGAACGGTTTTCGCTGCTGTCATCCTTTTTTGGAAATCGTCTGCTCCTCATCCCCGATGCCACTATGAAAAGAAAATATTTATGAATATTGTGTTGTTGTTCTCTGTTTTGCATTCATGTCGATGGAGCCCTAATTTGTTCCCTTGTTGCTCCTCACCTCGCCAAAGTGAAAGCAGAGAATCGCCTAAAGAGAAGAAATCAAAGCTATGTCTGTCAGCCTTTTAAGTATACACATGTAAGTGAGTGACTATTTATTACAAGATGAAAGAATTTTGAATGCTTAGAAATGTGATATGTTCTTTTGGAGGAATTTGGCGCTTTGCTGGCGAGGTTAATGAAGATGTTGTCTGTGCTTTATTTGTCGCCAAGTCCCAGCATTTGTTGTTCTATCGCAATGTGAAGTGCTATTTTCAAAAAGAAAAAGCCTCTTTTGAAAATATAAATTTATATAAAGCTATTATTGCCAGTTTTTCTTTTGTTTTTACGAAACGTTATCATAAAAAGTAAGAAATGTTAACGAATTTATCTTCCGTATTATAGTTATTTGGGTACTTACGTACTATCGTAACCCTATTGGCGACATGGAATAAAACCGCACGAATTCTAAAAACGGAGTACGCAGTCGAAAAATAATAAGTATTTTTAATAAATAATAATCAGTAAAAGAAAGAGAATAACTAATTTTAGTTATTTAATTTCTTTTATTTTATTATTATTAATTTTATAATTAAAATGCTTTATTTAAGAATTCAGTAAATCCCAGATCCGAAATTTTGGAACTCAATCTTGCCATATCAACGAACGGTTAGGTTTAGAATGGCGGTAAGCAGAGAAGTAAGAATTGAAGCACATGGTTGCCAATTCAGCGCTTACGACACGGGCAAAATCGAAGTTGCCAATTTGGCGAGTTATCTTGAAAGTTAACATGGTTTCGATAGTTCGTAGGTACCGCTATCAGTATTATTGTGTTAAGATTTCGATTGTGTTTGATTTTTCGTGACGTAGTGAATAATTAAAACCTCTGAATAGGCAAATAACTTATTTTAAACAATGAAAAAATTACATATATATTTGACTTAAAAGCAAATTGTATATGCTTGAACAGAAGGAAAATCAACTGAAGCAATATTTTTGTAATAATATATTTTCTAAATTTTTGATATATTTTTCAAATATTTTATTGATAGAAACCATATAAACCGATTAATCCAAAACCTAATTTGTTTACTTCCTATTTTTACACTCTTTAGAAACATATAAGAAATCAATAAAAACATTTCTAGTGTTGGTTCCCTGGAAAAACAATGAACAGCTAAATCAAAAAAATAAAAGGGATATTATAAACAATGAGAATTATCATGGAATATTGGGAATTATTACATTTCTCTTTCTCTAATAGTATTTTTTATTAATCTTCAAAGATAACTGAGTAGCATTTCTAAATTTTCAAGCTATATTGTTTAATGCATAGCATTTTTTTTTAAAATCATTTTGTTGTGTCGTAATGTTAAATTTTATATTTGTATTCCAGAAGTACAAATGCTATCAATGGGATATAATTTTACTATTTTAGCTTCATATATGTTTAAATGCTGTAAAATATTATTATTTAAAAGTTCAGATTTATTAAATTATTGATGCAATAGGAAAAAAAAACTTAAATATGCAATTAACATATTGTAAAAGTATTTGTCATAAAAGTTTTCTTTTTTTAAGAAAAAAAAAATTCAGGTCAGTAAAATCAGAAACAATTGACTTAAAAAATTATATTCTTTAATTTAAAAAAAAAATTCTTAGAATTTGGTAACAAACTTTTGAATTTTTGGCACAAAATTTTTTTCATAAATTTAAAAATAAAATTGAGAATTTAATATAGAGAAAGGCAAGGCACTCTTCTTTTTCTAGCTTTGTATAAGGATTTTACTTATCACTTTTTAACTTCTCAGAGTTAGCAGTTTAATTTTGACTTTAAAAAAGACCTCTTGAACCTTTAAAAAATGACAGAAGAATATCATGTTAGTGTTTTCATCTTTATTTCTAAAACCATTACAAAAATTCTTCCACAATTCTAGTTTTGATATAATTTTTTACAAATAATTTATTTATATTTTATATTATTTATTTATAATTTAGTCTTTTATTCATATTTTAGTTTTATTTGATATATATTTTTCTTTTCATATTTTACAATGTAAAAAACATCCTACTTTTTTAGATAACCAGCAATTACTTTTATGCAGTCTTTATTTCCTTAAATAAATCTTTTATTTTACGTACTATAGAAACCCCTAAGCATTACTATGTTGTGATAATTTTACTCTGAATTCCTATATTTTATAAACATATTTCTATTTGTTATACTACATTTAATGAAAAGAATGCAACATTATTTTTAACAAATATATTTTCTAGAAATGAATTTTACAAAAAGGTTTTTGAGACTGTTACGTAAAAAAAAGAAAAAAATGTACTACATTAAAAAAATTTTCACTACTCAGCATTAAATGAGTTAACAACGATCTATCTGAATGACACAATATGTGATGTGAAACACTCACGAAACAGAATAAAAACTAAATAGTTCTCTTTTTTTATTTATAAACTACATAATCTTGAATAAGACATCTGTTAGAGGGAAACAAAGTAATAACATAGCATAAACTACATTTATTTCTCCTTTCCTCTCAACTGTGTCTGAAAATAGCATTACATACGACATTAAAAAAAGTAATTCTTTTTTTAACTTATTTGTATAATCCCAATTACGAAAATGAACACAGTCACTGAAAAAAACTGTATACATAAAATATACTAAAATCTAAATGAAACAATAAAAATAAGAACAAGTCTTATAACTTTACTTAGCAAATTTTCATTGAAGATACGTTGAATCTGAGTTATTCAGTATATTCCCCACCACCACCCACCCACCCATAGTAAGTTTAAATCATGGATAATTATTATTTTATGAAGGAAAAAAACTGGCAACAATAACTACTTTAACTTGCAGATGTGCAATGTGATGTCAATGCTTATATATACTCTAAAAAACTCAAAAGAGAGTTGTATATCTACTCCATGTGTTTGTTGTGTTTAAGTGATCAACGACTGATAATCTGTGTTGAATGTTTTTTCTCTGTCTTTTTCTCTTTGCAGTTGTTGATGGCATTGATGTGTAAAAACGCTTACTTTTTGGATGTATAAATTCAGTGTACCAATTGGTGTTCATTAAAAAAACAATCGTTTGTATCCATAGCTGAAGTTTCAATGTTTTATAACTGTTCTAAATGTAATAATTGTTCTTTCACTTTAACTACAATGTTTTATTTGGGGGGAGAAGTAATCATTATAGAAAAAATAATAAACCAATGCTGTATTAACAAAGTATTTCATAATGAAGATGATTCTCATAAAAAGTTCTCTTATTATTATGTTTAAAAAAAATGGATTTTTAATGACACTTATTTTGCAAAATACATCTGATAATGTAAAACAAATACCGAATTCAAAAAATTATTTTATGAGCATTTTATTTGCAGGAAAAATAGCAACAAAAACTAAGTTAGTGAAATTTCTAAATCATCGGTTCTTTGCCTAAAGTTAATCAAAAACAAGCTAAACTTTACTCAAAAAATATGTAGTAACCAGGTTATTCAAATACTTTTCAAAACTTGTAATTATTTTTATTTAAATAATAAATAAATTAAAAATTTAACATCAGTATTTCATTTTAAAAAAGCATATTTATAGTTTTTATTATTTTATACTTCTAGCAATAAATTATCAAAATAATTTTGGTTAGCTTTGATTGTGTTATTAAAATATACACACAGATTCCTTTTAAATGTTTCATTAAAAATTTTATACATTAACACTTTTTTTTTAATCATTTCTCTTTTTAAAATCAGTAATATCTCAATTTTAAACTCTGCAAACAAGTTTGCAATTTTTTATATGTATGATATGTTTAAAACTGCTTCTTTATTGATTTAAAGTTAAAGCATGACTGATTTTTAAAGAATTTCTAATGTTTTTTGAATTTTTATTTTTCCATTGAAAAATTACTTCTGTATATTTGTAGTCATATAAAACAAAAATAATTTCAAAAATGTGATCTAAAACAAAATAGTTTCATAAATCAATTTTATTTTATATATTTTGTCATATTAAAAACAATTTTTAATAGACAATAATTTAATTCTTTACATAATTTGGTGCACTTTTAATCAACTGCTGTTTTTTATAAATTAATAAAACATTATTTAAACAATTATTAGATTAATATAAAAAGGATTCATATTTTAATAACATTATCTTGTAAGATTAATAAATATTATTAATATAAATTTATTACATTTTTATTTTGCACAACCTTAGAAATGTGTGTGTGTATTTAATTTTTTTAAAGAACCATACAACTTGTTAACCTTATAATTTTAAATTACGTAAATATTGAATATTTTGTTAAATATATTTATAAATAATTTATAAAATTTATTTAAATAACACTTAAGTGTTTGTGAATTTGTCTATTAATCAAAATATTAATAATACATGAATAATATTTTAATATAATAAATTATTGTTAATTTATACAATATGCATCGATTTGAAACACAATTAAAAAAACTACTGCCTTTTTTCGCAGATTTTCCATGCATTATAAATTTTTAAATGGATTCTTGAAATGTCTATATTTTTGAGCTTTTTAACTCAAATGAATTTGATGTATGGGCCATAAATAGAAGGTTGTTATTGTGTTTAGAGCCCAATGTAAAAACTATTTATTGTTGACATTGTATATAATAAATTATGATGATAATTGTTGTGATTTATTTGCTTTGTCTTTTAATAACACTAACAAGTAGAGCATCCATAATGGCTATTTTTATAGATCATAAATGGACAACCTTTAAGATGAATGTGGCCCCTTGGGTCATCTAATGCAGTGTTCCGCAACCCCAGGTCTGCAGACCGGTCCCGGTCCATGGATCAAATACTACCGGTCCGCACAAGAAACATTAAATTATTTCTCGTTTATTTACTGGTATATTTTTCTCAGGTTTGGGCTACTTTTTATGAAAATCAATTAATATTCCTTTTTTTTGGTGTAGCTATATTTTATTCAGAAAAGTCAAGATTAAATTAAAATTATTAAATCAAAACAGTCTAAAATATAAACAATCAACATCCTCCCCCTCAGCGGGCCGCGGTAAAATTAACAAACGTTGAGCGGTCCGCGGCGATAAAAAGGTTGCGGAGCACTGACCCAATGAAACTCTCCCAAATGAATTTTAAAAATATTCCAAAAGGAAATCCTTTTAATTTTATCAATATATTTGCTTTAGCTGTTTTTTGTTTTTTTGTCACCAAAAAATATTAATTTTAATTGAAATCAAACATTTATCAACTCATATGCAAGTATTTTGATATATCTCTTACATACCTGCACAAGCCAAATTGTCTTGAACATCAGACCCTTATAAAGGTCTTTTTAATGCGACCAATGATTTTAGTGTTAGGGACTTGTTCCATATTTAATTAAAGGCCTATAAAAATAGTTCAAGCAGATAAATTAAACAAGTATTATTTTCATGTTTCACAATACTTATTTACTAACTGTAGAAATGTTTATTCAGCATCTCATTTTAATATTGAGAGCTTTAAAATAAGAAAGATTCTCTTTTACTTTAAAGGTAATTATGAAACAACACAACAACAACAAAAAAACCCTGCTCTTTTTAACCATAAGTAACTAACCTCTTTATTTATCATAGCTATATAGTTAATTTTAAGGTTTTTTTAATCCTCCAATAGACTTAAAAGAAAATCAAAATGGATAATTAATTTTAATCAAATGAACTGGCACTAATACAAGTGAAATGTATTGGGCAAGAATTGGAAGAGTATTCATGATATTCTTCCAGCATAGACTGAGATAAACTGGACAAAAAAATATGATCCTACTCATGCAAGCAGTATTACATTCTTAAAAAAAATCCAACCACATGCAAAATTTATTTAATTCTTTTTTAATTTAATAACATAATACATTAATCACATAAAATGAACTAATAGTTACGTTGTTGAAGGCACTAGCTGAGCTATTTTGATAACATGTTTCCATTTCTAAAATGCCAATCTATGGCAGAATGTTTATTTCATAAAAGCAAACTTTTTAAAAATATATATAATTTCTTTTTAAAAATTGAGATTAGTTCCTGATATAAAACATAAAGTCTGTCTATTTATTTACTTTTTTCAAATCAAGTATTACTACTTTTTTAAATTTTTTTTAAAAATGTCTGATAACAGTAAGAGTTATTTTCACTTTCAAGTATTGACAATTTATATGATACATTTTCCACGACTATTTTATTTATTTTTTTTAATAAATTACGCCCGCCAACGTCCTCTTGGACATAAGGCGTCTTGCAGTTCAATATAAAGCAGATGTTGCTCTAGCAGGAAGGAGAACTCCACAGTTGTCTTGTGAGAGAACATGAAGTAGAGCGGGGGCAATCGAATAGATGCTTCCCAGTCATCGGCACGGAATTTCTACAACTATAAACTTGTGATAACTGTTGTTTTAAATGTAAGATTTCTTTAAAATAAATAGACAAAATTTGTAACACGTTTAATATTTTAAATGACTGCAATTTTAAAAGAGCTATTCTTGCTAAAGATAGAAGTTTTAAAAGTTATTTAAAGTACCATTAAAATAAAATTTATTAAGTTTGTTTTACAAAGCACAAATTGTAAAATATTCTTCCCCCCCCCCCCAAAAAAAAGTATAGCAATTCATTTTAAAAAATAACATTTCATTAAACCTATATACACAAGAATTAAAATTGATAAGATAAGAAAATAATTACAAATAAACATTAAGAAATAGACTCAAAAATAAATAAATAAAACATTTAATTTTATAGATTTATTTTTAAAATTTGGGAGGTTTTAACAATAAAGCTTCAAGATGAGATATGTACAGATGAATGTGATAGTCAGTTTCTGACCTTAATTCAATATACATATACATACATAAAACCTTTTTTAAAAAGATTAATTTACATTAACACACTCAAGTGTTAAAAATGAAACAATTATGGCATTTCTTCACCATTCTCTGTAGCTACAGTTATGTTTGGACTATCATACTCCAAACAGTAAGCCAAAGATCTAAGAAGGAGGGAAAAAAGATATTAATACAAACTTAGAAAGATTAAAATTGGAATAGTGCTAAGTAACTACATTAATTTCACAATATAATATTAATTTACATCAACAGAGTGAATAAAGTCATATTTTACAATGTAATTTTTAACAGATATATTGATTAATAAATACTGTTAGTAGTGTCTCAATTAGTCACAGAAATATAGAACTGACTTTTTCATCAGTTAAAATTTTATTTGTTGAGATAATTGCATTGTTTTATATAATACATTCCTTCAAAACATTTAAAATGTGCATAAAAACTGAAGCTTCAATGTCTTTTAATGCTAAGTTAAATGCAACCTGTTATACACTTTAAGAACAAAAGAAAAATATGAAAACATTAAATATTCTTTTTGCCAGTAGTGTAACAGAGAATATTAGTGCCCCTGCAAAGTCAGGTCTTGGGCTCTAATTGGTCTAATTGATGTCAATCAGGCTCTAGGCCCCATATAATACAGACCCCCCCTACGATACGGGGGGTGTACGTTATGCCACTGCTTAGTGCTATATAAACTAATATCAAAATATGTAAAGATGTTATGATTATTCTAATAATAAGAAATGGAAGCTAAGGCTAAATAATACTATAAACAAAAATATATATAATCACATAATTTTTCTTCAATTTTTTTAAAAAATATTTATTCTTTTTTAAAGAATGCACAAAAACAATTACATATCTGATGCCATAGAACTTTAAAGTTCCATTAATATATCACAATTATGATAAAATGTAACACATTCCAGATATTTTTGATTATTAATAATACTTATCTCAATAATAAAAGAAATTGATATTGATTTTTAATTTCACATTTAAAAAAATTACAAATATTCAGATAAATAACAGGAAAACATCATGGATTTACAAGGTAAAACTTAAATTTTTATAAGTAAAAAAGGCGTCGGATAAAAAGTAATATTTGGAAGTCTAAATTGCAGTCAATAAATAATTTTGTGCATTTGGTACATTAGAAGAAAGTTACTGAAAAAAAACCCCCATATCTTTACGTTTTTTTATTTTTTTCCCCGCAGAATTAATTTCTCTTGTTGGAGAATAAAATGTATGCATAGTGTTATACAGGATTTTAAAACAAAATTTCTTATTAAGCAGTAAACTAAAATAAAATATTAAAAAAAACTATGTGTTTTTTTTATATTTCCAGTATATTCACAATAAAAAAAAGAAAAGAAACCCAGAAAAGTGTAAGAAAATATATTATATATATTTCAATTATAAGTTTTAAAATACCAATTCCCAGTTTCTCCAAAATTACACCATTTCTTTAGTCGTTGTTAGGTGGTCATGGTGGCTGATACTTAATGATTTATAACTAATATACACCTTAAACTCCACATTTTCTAACTACAGCTTCAAGATCAAGAATGCAATCACAGTAGCTGAATGATCTTGGTTGTGAGCTCATAGTCTGTGTTGCTTTTGTCAAATCTTGATGCCACTAAAGACGTGTTATTTAAGCGCATCTGATACATTTTAGATTTGTCAAGACTCAAAGTCCAACATTGACATGGTGTGGAAGTTTGAAGAGTGGGATGTCAGTTCCAAAACCATCCTTGTCACTTAAGTACAGCCCAAAATTACAAGGTCCATCACCAGTAACCCTCATGTTATTTCAGAGTGAAACATTAATAAATCAGTCATTTACAAGGAACCTACAAATGTCATTCAAAGTTATGAATTTTCATTGGTTATTAAAAGATATGGAAGTTTTCTTCCCATTACAATGTAGTTAAAATACAGATAAAAATCATGATCAAAGAAGATCATGTTAGAAATTCAAATGGAGTCGAAATGTCATGTTTCTAACTATATAGTTGAAATTTTTTTAATAAAGAAGAAAAATGCCTGCCTGCTTTATAATATAACTAAAAAAGAAGACGGTTTTTCATATTTAACTTTAAAATAATAATTTAAAAAATAAAAAACTTTCTCTTTTGAAAAAAGAAAAAATGACTAACTTTAAAAAAAGTGAATAAGCTATGAAAAAATAGAAAATGTATTTTTTTTATTGATAATAGAACATGATTTCATTTTACATGCTGACTAACATCATACATGAAATAATGTTTAGCTTATATGAATTGATTCATTAATCTTGTTAACAATTCATACAGACATAGTGACACTCCATTCTCCAAACTACCGCAGTGCATTAATGTGAGGATTTTGTGTATCGACAGATTTAACATGCATCAATCCTGCTGTATGATGGGTTTAGAATGATGGCTAGTGGAACTAGGCAATGAAGGAAACAATGCTGGCGTCAAGCACACAATCATAGCTACACAGCTTCTCAAGACATTTAGCATCCATGAAAGTAAAACATATTTATAAATTAATATAATGGTTGATGAATTTGTTCTAAGCTTTTAGATGATCAAATTGAAAAGTTCTGTAATGAATACAAAAAATAAATACGTTAAATTATAATAGTTTTTTTTTTTTTAAGAGAAAGGATACATTAAATTTTTGTGCAACGTTATTACAGGAATATTTATCAACAATTGATTTCTATAAATCACTAACAAAAAATTCAAAAATAGAAGAAATCAAATGTAAATCATAATTTCAAAAATTGTAGCAAATAAAAAGGAAGGAAAAATACATACATACAAATTTTGAGCTTGTAAAATCATATGCATATCACAGCTCTATCATGATTCATTTGAAAAATATTTCTCTTCATCATCATAATACTTTTCTGGAGGATCATATTCTGCATTTTGATCCACAGAACTGTAAAATAACAAATGTAAATCATATTCTGAAGAGTAACTAAGCAATTTCAGTAAATTATAAATTTAAAAACCAATATACATTTATAAAGGATTTCCCTTTGAATAAAGTTTTATAGTAAAGTCACACATACAAATAATAATCATAATTACACAGTGCAAAATGATTTCACTCCTTTACCAAAAAAATCACAAAAACAGCGGATAAAAAACTGCAGTACTCAGTAAAATATTGAAAAGAAATGAAAATATAGATAATTTGTATCCAGTGATGATGTTTCTAAGATTCCAAAAATGTAATACACTACAGAGATCAAATTATTAAAGATTCGTATTTAATACAAAAGAGCAGTGTTAAGTATTCCTACATAACAAAAACAATTTTAGGAATAATTTATATTCCTTCAAATTATAAAATTAAAAGTTCATAAATAGTTTTTATATTTTACATTTATTAACAAACATAAAAATTGGTTATTACTGGGGATCATTTAAATAGAATAGTTGCAAGTCTGTACACAACTACATTGAAACAAAACAAATACTTCTAATTTGGTCTAATTCTAATGGGGCATTTTTATACATCACATGCACTACTTAAATCTAAACATTGTTTCCCATCTAAATATTTGCTAGTCCATAGAAAAGTGCAATAACTAATAAAACAAAACAAATCTAATACTAATCTGGATCAATATATACTTCTTAACCAAGTTTTGTACATTGACTCTATCAATTAGAAAATCCTATTGACTTCGTAGCTTACTACTCCTCCTAGCAAGGAATTTTTTGATAAGAAACTTATGAAATGAAGTACAAAAGACTGTTTTTGTAGCACTTATTGTAAAAGCATTAAATTTTGAGAATCTCACATGAGCTATGCAGCTATTTCTGCAGCTACTGATGTATCACTAAGCAATTCATGAGTTAAGTATCTTAAAATTAGGCGAATTTGAAAAAGAGTGATACTCAAACAATAAAGCTATATTGGAAAGTGTTTTCTTCCAGAGTTTGAAGGCAAAATCACCAATTTGGCACTTAGTTGAGAGGTTATATTTCACTAAGCTGCATAAGACAATAAATGAAAAAGTGAAAATTAATGAATGAAAAAGCATCTGACTTAAAAAGGGAGGTAACAACTATAAAAAAGGGAGAAAAATAGGAACATTGCCTGGCAAGGAAAAATCACTGAGGCATCTCATGAGTATGTCACCTGTGTTAACGAAAATCAACAAATCCTCATGGAGAATAAAAAAAATCAGTAAGGCATCAATTTTAGAGATAGAAACTGGATAATATTAGTGATCATTTAACCAGCATATCAGCAAGTCTGCAGACAAATGATTTTGATGCTTGAATTGCAGATTCAAACAATTAAGATAATTAGCCAGACAGCTTAATATACTTTTTATCCTAATTTTACACGATTATTATCTCATTTGATAACATTAAGCTTAAGTTAATCAAAATTCACTTGATTTGAGTTCTAGTCATATCATAATAGGAAAAATTTATGAATATAAATAAAAAAGACCAAATTATGGACAACATTTTAATAAATTGTAACAATAATTCTACATATTTTATTTTATTTATTTATTTTTACAAAAAATAATATAATTAAAATTATTTAACATTTTAAAATATATCTTTAAATAATGTTGAAAAAGTTTTAACAAACCCATAATCAAACTGTGAATCCTTTCCTGATAGAAATTTTTCATACATAAGATTAGTAAACTCTTCACGAAGCCGTACTTTTTCAGATGCAGAAACAAATTTTGATTTCTCCTCATCTTCCAATTCTAAAAAGGATTATGAAAATTCTCATATGTGATATTAATAAAATAGAAATATCATTATAAAAATAAAAACTACTTATGATACTAATACGTTTTGGTCTGAACTGATTCAACTACATATAACCTTCTTGACTGAGGGTTTTGGGTACTTTTCATGCTTTTAAAAAAAAAAAAATACCTATAATTTATATCATACAATTTTTTTTAATAACAAACTGTAAGCTAATTGCATTTATAATGAATAAACTATTTAATACACTGAGAATGAGTATTTTACAAGAAATTATTGAATAAGGCATGTTTTTAAAGGGGAGAGGGGAGGGGGGAATCTGCAAGAAGGTTCATATTCTGGTCCATTCAAAAATCTGCCTCAGAAAAACTCTCAACATTGAATCATATGCTAATATGTCTCTTACTGTTCCATCTCATCTCATTTAGATAAGTCTAGATAATTTTGTATGGCTTTCTAATAAAGTTAAATATGAACACTGAATTTATTCCCACTTCAAACAAACTAGTTTTAGAAAGGTGGTGGTGGTGGGGTCTATATAGCACTGCTAAACATATATTTTTTGAAAGCAGAAGATTACAATTTATTTCCGAAAGAATGTCAAACAAATTTTTAAGAAATTCATAAAGTTTATCCTCACAGATGCTTAAGCTTAGTTTATTCTACTGAAATTGGAAACCCAAGTGATACTCAAGCTGAGACCTCAAAGCATTGAAATACACAAAATTCAGATAGTCCATTTAATTTCAGAAACTTTATCAAACTACTATTTTACTATTTTAAAATTATTATCAATAAGTATTCATGGAGAAAAAAGTTTGAGAATTTTCCCCCTTTTTATAAAATTACTCCTTGATTTACTATTATTCTTAAAATATTCAATCAGACATAAAAATCATCAACAGCACAGTTTAATGATGTTCTTTGTTATTTTTGGATGTTTCCCTTTCCCCTAATCTTCTCATTTCAGTTATAAATCTTTGCCATTCATAGTTTTAACATAATTGAAATATTTCTTCAAAATATCTGTTTTTTTAGATGTTTCTTTGTGTTTTTTCACCCAATAAAATGTAATTAAAAAGTTGTCAAAAACTTCAATCCAACTCCATTAATATTTCTTCCCAGCTGAGAGTCAGAATGACAACTTTTCAGTTTCATAAAATCTGTCTTGTTTTATATAATTTCTATCACACATCACTATCAGGTACACAACAAAAAAAAATTTCAAAATTGTCTTTCACACTATCATGGCTTTCTCTTCACTATCAAAATCTACATTTTTGAAGTATAAATTTGAGCAAGTCATTATTTATTAAGTAGTTTTTCTGAAATACAGCTTCATGTAGGAATAAAAAATTTTTAAAAATCTATTATATCAATTTATTTTTTCACAAAGTGGTTTTTATATTTTAGTATTCTTCTTTGGTTGATTGATTGATTGAATATTAACGTCGCACTGTTCAGCAACACGAGGGCTTTGGGCGACAGACCACGCAATTTTGAACCATGGTCAAGTGACGTGGATGACACCTGAGCTGGCACCCCCCTCTCCTAACTACCACACCACACCAACGGGAGGACGTTTCAGCTCTCGACAGATTTAACGTGCATCGCTGCCCTACACGGCGGGTCTTTAGTGGTACTGGGCTCGAACTTGTGACAAGTATTCTTCTTTGGAGTTAATAATAAAAAGGATCTACCTGATTCCTCACTTGATTCCTCATCATCGTCATCTTCTTCCTCTTTTATAGCTTCATTTTCATTCTTTTGTTCCTCAAATAAAGTGTTTTCTACATTCCTTTCCATTTGGCCCAACAAAAAGCTCGAAAACCTACAGAAAAGCAAATGCAATACAATTATTCAATTTTTTCAAATACTTTTTAAAAACAAAAATTGAAAAAAATATAAATAATTATTAAAAACCCAATAAATAAAATAACTAAAAAGTGTAATATGAAAATAATTTTTCTTTTATAAGCCGTTTTTTACAATGAAAATTACTTCATCTATTTTAATCGTTTTTTACAGTATCGAGCAAAATAAATATTCTTGTTCTAAAGAGATCATCTCAATTGAAAAACTCCATCTTATTTTTGAACATTTAATACATTAATATACTGTAAAATCCGTCATATAATGCGCACTTTTAACACAAAAAATAAGATCAAAATTAAAGGGTGCACATTATATGCCGAGTACCAAAAGGAAAGCTTCAAAAATAAAAAGAGCGATATGCATAAAAAAAGTTAAGACTTCTACATATATCAAAATACTGTTTATTTAAAAGAAATAACATGCCTTATGAATTAAAAGAGTTGTAGTTCTAGAAGTATACAATTTTTTCAAAAGTCTGGGATAATTCCTCGAATAAATGACTTCAAAATATAACAACATTGTATACAAACATTTCAGATTTCTTCATAAAAAAAGAGGGTGCTCATTAAACGGAGAATATACCCAAAAATTAAAAAAATGCAGCTTGAAAGTATAGGTGATGTATGTAAATAATTTATGAGCATGTGCAGTTACATTTCAGGATAGAATACATAAAATCCTCAAGTGTAATAATTTATAAAATTAATACACTTTTACAAGATATTTGTTCAAATATTGACACTTACAAAAAAGATAAGAGTTGAGATTTACGTGTGAATAAAATTAGTATTTTACAATATTACAGTTCATTGTAATCATAAAGACACTAGGCTTCTATATTTTTTCTATGAAAAACATAGAAGAGAAAATGATCGATATTATAAAAATAGTTAAGCCCAGAAATTTATTCATAGTGTATCAGTTTAATTTTTATTTCTTTATGAATGAATTCAAACTACATACAAAACAATATTGTGTAAATTCAATTATTGTGTCCCTTATTAAAAACTAAGAAAATGATTCGAATTTGTGTCAATAAAAGCATTTAAGAAGGAACCTTTACTTTTCGTCTTTATGCTGTTCCTTATAAGCAGCTATTCTTTCATTTTCTGTAAGGTGTTGAAATATCATCTGATGATAAAGATATGGGTTTCGTTTTTTCATTTCAGCATCACTGAAGTAAGATCCTTCTTGTATCATCTTTTTCAAAGCTCCGTATCTTCTATTTTTTATCTGGATACTGTTAAGACGATCGTCTCGAAATTTACGAATTTCAGATAAGTAGAAGTCCACTTCATAACTTTTAAATGATTCGAAATATCCTACATCTTTAAGTTTTATGTATTTCCAATATCTCTCAAGAAAAAGAGGCACATTCTGATCCAACAGTTTACTTGCAATATCTCGTTTTTCAGCAAGAGTTAAATCTGGTTCTCCTACTTGTTGACTTCTGAAGAAGCCATTACTTTCAACCACACTTATTAGTATACTTTCTTTCATTTGGCTTAATTCACCGCTGATATCATCAGTCATTTCAATTTCCATTTCAGACATTGCTACGAGAATTATAAACAGTTTTAAGAAAGTTATCTACGTTTCTTTACAAATACAAACAAGTTTAACAAAACATGCATGTGAATTTCCCAAAACATAACTTACTGATTGATTGTTTTTGGTAATACTTAATGACAGCAGCAGTTAAAACTAATCATAATTTGGCATACGTTCTTGTTGTGCTTCGTGTATAGTAGCATTATTTGATTTCTTTTTGCTTATATTCATAATTTTTAGGGTTAATAGCTCTAAGTTTAATTTAAAAATTTATATTGAAAAATTAAAGACAACTTCACCGGTATCATAAGTTTTTAACTGTATTCTTCACTGAAAGTCCACTGAAATAAGTTTTGTTTCCTTGGTTTTCTGTCTGCTTTAATTTTTGAACTTAATCCGCCTTAGAGAGGTGGCTTGTGAATGTGATTACGAATTGTCAATTATATGTCTACCTCCAATATGACCGAAAGTGAGCGTAAATATGATCTTGTAGTATTTGGAGCGAGTGGTGTTACTGGAAAATATGTTATTGAAGAACTTGCTGTTTTTCACAATGAAATACGATGGTGCGTAGCCGGCCGTAATCCAGAAAAATTAAGAAATGCTTTAAGAGAAGCTAGCGACTATATTGGTAAGTTAGTTTTCCAGAATGAATTTTTTCTTATTTTTTAATCATATTAAAAGTAAATAAATATATTTAATTTAGTGATCTTAGTTTTATTAGTTATTTTAATATTAGGTAGAAAAATAACTTTAAATATTATACTGAGATCAGTAGGGTACATATACTTTCATAGGAGGGAGGTTTTTTTTAAAAAAAAACGGGTGAACGAAAACTCCGAGGCGTAGTCCTTATGTTAGAAATGAAAACCCCCAAAACCCAGTGGTTAACGTACACCCCCGCATCGCAGGGAGTGGGGCAGGATTCTATGGGACCTAAAGCTTGCCTGATGTCAAGTACGTATTTAACTAATTTTTAAAATATTAAATGCAAGACCTGACTTTGCAGAGGGACCTTGATATATTCTTCGTTACGCTACTGCCAAAACCCCATCCGGTTCAAGTGTAGTATAGGGGGGCCACTTGGCGCAGTCCATTTTTTTGGCGACTAAAAGTGTTCGCCAAGGTACTTTTTTCGGAATTATTTATTATTTATTTTATAATGAATTCGATATCTCACCATAACATGAAGATAAAAATCGCCAAATCCAAAGAAAAATAGCCAAATCCGAAGTGGCCCCCCTATACTACACTTGAACCCCCCATCCTTGAGTCCGCCACTGACTGAAATAACACCTTTAGTTTTTACCTCAATTTTCATTTATTCTGTGAATAAATTTCGATCCATTCAATTTTTTTTTCTAGGAAGACAAACTAGAATGTTAATACAATGGAAAATTTGAAATGAGATAAATTTGTCATACTTTATGTACATGGTATTTTTTGTCTAATTATCAAAGATATAATTAACTGTTTAAATGTACGTTTTACATTAGAAGTAGAGTTACTTCAGCTCTCTGTAAATAGTAATGAGTTCCATTGTTTGTAATTTGTTTTCTTTCAGGTAAAGATTTAAGTAATATTGCTATTATTGAAGCAGATGTAAGTAATGAAGAATCGTTGACTACAATGTGTAGAAGTGCTACAGTCTTATTGAATTGTGTGGGACCAGTAAGATGTTTTTTGTCAAATATAGTATAATTTTTAACATATATGTACTTGTTTAATAAACCAGATTTTTCTTAATTCACATAGGTTTATATTATGTTAAATGACTTTTCAGTATGCTTATATAAGTAATGTATCTCATATTAGCAAATATGTAACTATTTTTCTTCTGAAATATTAGTGATATATTAATTCTGTATTATGTAAAACACACTTAAGTACTTTATGTATATTAATTTTATTAATTGAATATGAAAGTTGTTCCAAGGTTCTTTATATATTTGAAAAAAGAAAGCTGTGAAATGCAAAAACTTAGCAAAATGAAATGGTCTTTTTCTTTTCTTTTCTTTCTTTTTTTTTTAAAGCAAACTATATTTGACTCAGTTAAAAATTAAAAAAACAAAAAAAATTTCTTGTATCTTTGGTTATTTTATACTTAAAAATGAATTATTTCTGCTTATGAAGTATAAAAAAACTATTTGCATCATTCTGTAATTAATGTTAAAAACAGAAACAAAAAAATGTACATGATACTAGTCAGGATCTAGAAAGCTGAACTGGGTATGTCTCTTATGAAAAAGGTTCTAGAATAAAAGCTGTTATTCCATTTTAACAAAAGAACATTTTTATAATAGAATAACAGACACATTTCCTTCCTCTTCTTTTCATAATGAGCTATTATTAGGTAAATGATACTTTAGATGTTATACTTCCTTTATGATCAAAGTAATTAGCTGCACCTTATCCTCGACCTTTGTTTATGTTATTTTCACAAGTATATATATATACTGAGTAGGATTTTATTTTCTCATTAATTGAGAAATGCTTACATTGAAAATTAAAGCAAAAAAATTGTAATATGTAAACTATAAAACTTATGAAAACTAACTCAAACAAAATTATATAAACTTGGTTAGTGCATCAGACAAGTCTTATGCTTTGCTTCCTCTTATTAAAACTTTTAAAAAAAATACCTAAAATCATTGAATATTAAATTGCTGTGAAATCATACTTATGGTACCATTCAAAATCCAACTGCTTAATTTTTTTAAAGAGCTAAATTTATAAAATATGGCTGTATCCCATTCAACATACAGAACATTTTATCTCTAGCTGTGCTCATAATAAATAACTTTAGTTATATAACCAGATGTATGAGTTAATCCAATTTTATTGTCTTTAATGTAAATTAAGAGTGATAAGCTATTTAATTTTTATTTTAAAAATTTTCTAATAATGTAAAACATGCCTGCTATTTTAATTGATCTTTTACATTAAAGAAAATATTCAATTGGTGTTAAATCATAGAATTACAATGTTTAATCTAAAGCATAGAAAAAGAATATGTAATAGAATACTACAGTAATATACTTAAGAAATAAAACCTAGAAATTCTACATCTTGATATACACTGATCTTGGTCTAATTACAGTTAAGATAAATTAGTGTATACCATATGCTAATACATTCCCCATTGATTAGCCTACATCTTGCATAGATGATTACTGTATTGATTTTTCCTTATTGAAAATATGATACAAATGTCAATTGAATCGTAAAATTAAGGTCAACTTAAGAAAAATTGACGTAGAAAGGCTTTGTTGATATTCTCTCCTTCTATTGACACAACACTCCTGGATGGGTCAAGGCCTTCTCAAGAACCCTCTTCCATTCCGATCTCTGCTTAGCAACAGTTCTCCAATTAGTCACTCTTAAAAGTTTAAAATCATCCTCCTTAAGAAAATTACCATTTTTGACTGTGAAATAACAGTGTAATATTTAAAAAACTGTGAATTGAAATTTAAAAAGATATATTAGAAAATCCTATTTCACATTCACACATTTTTTTAAACCAAAGTATATTGTTTATCATTGATTGAATTATTATAATATTGAACATATCTGGAAATTGTATACTTTTTTAGATTTCCAATTTTTTTAATTAAAAAATCTCTTCAAAAATCATTTTTTTTTTTTTTTGATCAAATTAAATTGTTTAATAACTTAATGTTTAAATTATGTAAAGCTAAAAAATTACAAAAAAAATATTGTTGAATAGCATTATTGAATCATTTCAAGATTAAACTAGGAATTTTTTTAATAACATTTAAGCACAGGTATATAGTCCAGAACTAGTTTGTTTAATTGTGGCTTTATTATTCATACATGATTGATTTTAAAACTTGTTTTTATATAGACTTTGTAACTGGTTATTACAAGCTACTTCTTAAATTATTTTGCAAGTATTTATCTATATATTTTAACCAATTAGTGTACTTCTAACACAATTTGTGTATAGTAATGTCACTGTAACAGGTAAACATTTGTCCAAGTTAAGCATAGTCATCTATCTTTTTGCTGAAAAAAGATGTTCATTTTTAAGAAAATAATATTCATCTTTGATTTATCAGCAAAATAATGTAATCTGATTTATCAACTACAAATAAAATACTGATGCTTTAAAATTGCTCTTGGTTTAATATTGTTCATTACAGTAAACTACAATTTCTACGATATGATTTCAATCTATTACAAATAATATGTACCTCAACCTCTCTACTTGAACATCGTTACTGACAGTCTAATATATAAATCTAATAGATCACTTTTTCGTCTTTAAAATATTTTAAAATTTAAAATATTTATATTTAATGTAATAAGCTCTTTTTACATATGTTGTATAGCTCATAATACACCTATTAAAAGCAACTTTATTTTATTCTTATTTAAAATGGAAAAAAATTAACTAGCCTCATTATTTAAATTAAAGTTAGTTTGGATTGTTAGACTATGATAAACTTATAAAGCATTCTTAAAAGTTCAGTTCTGTATAAATACAATTGTATCCTTAAATTTTCTGTCCTTATTTTTCTGAATGTATTTGATAAAGGAAATATTATTTTCAGCCACAATTTTTATGCATAATATTTTCAGTAATTTTTTTTTATATTACAGTATCGTTTCTCTGGAGAAAAAATTGTTGAATATTGTGTAAAGAATAAGACACACTGTGTTGATGTCAGTGGTGAACCTCAGGTATTAGTTACTTTATTTTCAAAGTATCCTATTTTTGTTTTTGTGAGTAATATTTGTTGTATATACTTTTTTTCTTTGAATGTTAATTATGCTTATGCTTTTTAGTTTTTGGAAACAGTACAACTTAAATATTTTCATGAAGCCAAAGAGCAAGGTGTATACATTGTGGGTTCTTGTGGATTTGATAGCATTCCTTGTGATCTTGGAGTTGAGATTTTGAGAAAAAAATTTGATGGTTAAGTATTGTATCAAAATGTAATATTTAATATAGTAAATATTTCAATTAATTGTATCATTCATACAAGTAAATTCTAAATTTCAATGGGTTTATTTTAATAAAATATTTTTGCTGCGTATTGTATTTTTCTTATAAAGTTTATTGGAACAGTTTGGAAACTTTGTATAGGTTAACTTGCTTTTGTGCAGAACACATCTCATTAAATTCTGTAATTTAAAATTAAGTTTAGTTTTACCACAATATACTTAATAATTCTAAATTCACTGATGTACTCTAAACAAAAGCTTCTTAATTATTCTGTAATGTGCTACAACCTTTTATGTTTTAATTAAAAATTGTGTAATCATAATAAAAATATATTGCAAAAGCAACAGTAATTGCTGATCTTCACAATAAGTATTTTGAAAATTTTTAATATTTTATTTAATATCAGATGACCTTTTGAACTTGAAACTTATTGATATCTAAACTATAACTCTGATCAAGAAGTAATTTTTTTCTAAATCAAATATATGTAATATTGTTTTAATTGTAAAACATTTAGTAAAGAAATTGAATATTTATGATAATGAGATAAGAAAATGATATTCATTGATATGTCACTAGATATAAGTTGCTTGATTTTTAAAGAATGTTTCATTTTATTACAGGTGATATGAATTCAGTAGAGACATTTTTGAGTGCAAAGCAACCTCCAGTAAATATTTTTTAAATCCTTATATAATATATATTTTAAAATCTGAACTAAATTTTTTAAAAAAGATTTTCCTTTTTTTTTTTTATTTGATATTTTTAGGGTAGTACGGTAAATTTTGGTACCTGGCAATCTGCTATTTATGGTCTTGCACATGCCGATGAGTTAAAGCCACTCCGCAAAGCACTAAAAGAAAAGGTTTTCTCAAAATCTTTTCCTAAACCTGAATACAAGCTAAAAGCTAGGTATGAAAAATGTATAAAAATTGTTATTGATTTTTCTTAATATCTGTGGATCATTGGGAATAAATAAATTGATCATTAAGAAATATTTGTGTAAAACAGAAGTGCTTAATGTGTAAAATGAAAATTATTTGATAATTTCTTCCTTCAAGACTGAAAAATATTCATTCCCTCAAGATTAAAAGTATTTAAGTTATGCATCTGTGAATCAACTAAGGCTCAACAATTTTTAGATATCAATCTTTTTGTCTTTATGTCAATCACTTGAAATGATTATTACGATTAAAATCTTGAGAAATAAAAGCAACTAAAAAAAGTTAAGAATTAACCAATTTGTGAATTATACATTGTTATGTAAAAAGGTAATAAAACAATATAATAGTGTATAAAATAATTATATATATATCTCTCTCTCTCTCTCTCTATATATATATATATACTGGAAAAAATATATAAATCATAAAAAAATAGGATCAGAGTAACAAGCAACTGCGACTTGATTTGTTCTTAAGGGCTGTGTTTTTTTCTGGGCACTGATTGTAGATTCATTGATCTTTAATAAATGCAGCATAATATTTGCAACTTCCTGTAAAACTGTAAAATAAGTTATTATTAGTAATTATACTTACCATGTTGGTTTGAACATATATTTAACTTTAGGACTACAAAACAAGTATTTTACTTTAGAAATGTGTATGTTGAGAATTATGCTTGCTTTTTTTTACTAAAACATGTATTTTTCTTGTTCAAATTATATTAAGAATGTAATTAAAAATTTCATTTGTAATAAAAATTGAGAAAAACCATGATTTCAGCCCGATATAAATGTCAACTGTAATTTATTTATTTCAGTTTTATTTGGTCGATGTTTGATTAATAGCTAAAGACTTGAACTGTGAACTTGAGTCTGATTCTCTACCAATAGTAAATGTGTAGAAGAATGATGCTTTTTAGTATGAGTCTTAATTTTCATTCTAGTTTTGGTATTATGTAAAAGTTAAAGGAAAGTTATTTTTTTTTTGCTCGAACTGTTATCATTGTTATTTGAGTGGAATTCAAAATTATTTGACCTATCTCTAATTTCTTATTGTATAACGTCAGTATGACACCAGTTTAATGAATTAAGCTATTTAAGTTTTTCTTGATATTTTTTCAATGGTATATTATAAAACACTTTTTAATAACTGGTTTCTTTTTCTAACCTGAAGGGCAAATATCTCCTTTGTATGTACAGCTAATACCAATTCTTCTTGAAATAATTTCCTTATGACATGATTCATAATGAGATGCTATTATTAATTTAATCCTTTGTAATAATTATTTATGAAAAAAGAACTTGTACTTAAGAAAAATAATGCTGGCAATGATCCACTAGTTAATGGATTTTCATGATGCAGAAAATCGACTGCTGCCATGTCGTATGATTATATGGCATGAAAAAAATCCATTGAGTGCTTGTTTGGCTTGGGTTCTTTCGGCAAAATTAGAATCCTAAGTACAGTTTCACATCGCCACAATTCAGGTGCTTCCCTCTGGGAGGAAACTGAGCATCAAAATTACTTACAGTAATTGATATTCATATATAGTGCCACACTAAAAAAGTGATACCAGTTCCTGGGGAATATACTAGGTCTGCAAAGGTTAAATACCAATGCACAGCCCCATTAGAGAAGAAGTAGATTATAATGTAGAGTATCATAGTTCAAATAGTCAAAACATGCAATTTAGATATAAATGTTGTTTAGCATTAAGTATGTTTGATAGTGTTGTACAACTTAAAGGGATGGTCAACTTCAGATAATGTATTGTTTGTAAAATATGCAGTTCTTTAACTTGGATAAGAATAATCAAAGTCCATCTCTTTTCCACAAAATCGTAAACATGTCTTAATCTTTGGATCTACTGGATGGTAACTCTGCTCTCACTTATCTATTATAGCAGAGATAGATTGTATGTGTATTTTTTTTTCTCTGTAGATCTATGCTATTCAATAGCAAAGAAACTGAAGGATGGTGTATTCCATTCATTGGCAGTGATAGATCTGTAATATTAAGGACCCAGATGTATAATTTCCAGTTTAAAAATGAGAGACCAGTGAGTAAATATTACTTATACTGTTGTATATCAGTTGAATGTTTTTCTTGATATTGGTTTAAATATTAAAAATTTTATAAATGTAAGTAATCAATTTAATTTTCATCAAATTTAATCAGAATTTCTGAGATTTCATTGCATTTCCCCAATCATTTATTACAACTTAAATTGTATTCTCAGTAAAAAATAGTTATAAAGGTATAAATAGCATTTACAAATATGTCTGAATATATTTTGTCTGTATTTTAAAAAGTTATTGATTTTGTTATGTAACTTCAGTATCTAAAACCTCTATGGAATTATGCTAATGAAAGAATGTGTGAAACAATAAAGTGTGAATCTTGTTTTGATTATGAGTAACTAGTAAAAATAATTTCAAAAGATTTTAAAATGTGTACAGTTGATCACTATCTATAAGTTGACATTAAAATGTTTATTTTAAAACAAATATTGTTAATCAAAGTATTAAAATAAAAAACATTGCTTCTGTCCACAAATGACTGTTTAAACTAGCTGCAATGACTAGTTGTCTACAGTTATTATTTTTAGGTTTCAGAATTAGAAATTATGCAAATCAAAATTATGAATAATATTAACTTTTAATTGTATTTTTCGTGTTGCACTTTAAATATTTTAAAAGTTTATTAGATTTATTTCATTAACCCCTTAACTGCAGCCGGCGTATATATCTTCCTCGCTCAATCCGTACGTTAAGTGCCACAGAGGGATATATCCATCCTTCCAAAAAATGATTCTTTGTATTGTGCTACTCTATTTAAAACTAGTTTGACGACTTTGGAATACAATAAAATAATATTGACAGCGTTTGCAAAGAATTTACTTATTTCAGAGAAAAATTTGCTTATCTGTGCCTTTTCTTTTCCCCCCTTAATTTACTGCATATGTTTGCCTATGTAAAATACGGTGACACTAGGGAGGGAATCGCGCGACTTTCAGTCAGCATTTAAGGTTTTAAAGGTACGATTCATCTTATTAGTTATGGACAATTATCATTTATGAAATTAATCGGATCGATTTGTTTACACATGGAAAGAAATAAAGAAGCAGAAAGAGATGCCATCCATGTATGCTGTAAATAACTGCTAATTATATGTATGTTTGATATAAGTGAGTTTCCAAATTAATCATTATGAATAATTCAGAAATTTTTCTTCAGGAAAAGAACTGCTTCAAAGAAACTTAAAAAAAGAATATAGTGCTATGTTGTATTCATTGAAATGAATCGGCTAATCGCATATGAAGATGGTAAATTATTATTTTAACAAAGATCACACCCACAATAAAAGTGAAATTTGTGTTTAAAACTAAATGATTCATAATATAGATTCTAATCAGTTTTCCAGTAATTTTCTGTCTTCTTTCATTTCTAAACTTTTGTGTGTGATTTGTATTTAGAATAATAACTTAAACAGTTTCAAATTATTGATTTCAATTTTCTTTAATTATACTTTTATCTAATGTTAGCTTCAGAAAAATAAATTTAAGCACTCTTAATTTCTCCTAAATGTTAAACTTGCATGCAGTTAGCTGTAATTTCAAAATAATTTTTGATTCATTTAGATTATTATTTCTTCTAATAATAGTTAATAGTTCCTGTGTATATATCAAGAATTGGTATCGTAATTGGTTTTTTCAAAATAAAGTATATTTCAATGTGTATCAAATTGAAAAAAAATTCTTTATTATGGCTGTATATTAGATTTATACATTTCTTAATGTTATCTTGTTTCATTTGAACTCTTCAAATCTGGTCTTCTAAAATAAAATTTTTCTTTACTGTCTAGGCAGTTATTTCATTACAACATGAAAATACTATAATGAATTAATTGAATATCATTATATACATCCGGTATAATTTTTTGGGTATGTGTTCACATTTATTTGTAATTATATTCATTTTATTACTTCTGTTACATTGTATATAATTTTTCATATCTAGGTACAAATACAAACGTACATGAAACCTCATTCATTCTTTACTGCATTGGCAACTTTAGTAATGGGTGCTATTTTTATGATGATGACAAAATTTGCTCTTGGTCGAGATTTACTTGAAAAGGTATATACAAAGAATGCTTACAATTCCATTTGAGGAAACAGTTGATTAAAACATATGATTTTTTTTTCTTATATTTTTAAAAATTTATATTATTATTTTTCATTTTGAAGGCTAATTATATGGAAAGGAATTCTTCTCTTGTTGAAAAATTTAGATAACTTATACTAAAAATGTATCAACTTTTCATATTCAGTTGTATAAAAAGTATTTTCCTGTTATATGATGTGTAGAATAAATATACTGTGAAATATTTGTATTGCAAAATGCTTAGAAAGTTTTTGAAAAATTTGTCAGGTTGAAAATTTTTTTTTCTTTCTTTATCTAGAAAATAGTATTTTTTAATTATTGCTAGATTGAAGTCCGTTTATTGTATAGTAAAAATACAAATATTGAAATTGGATTAATTTTGTTCATATTTTTCTAGTTTCCTGAGATCTTTTCACTTGGTGTATTCAGTCGTACACCACCAAAGAAAGAACAGGTGAGTTTCATCTTTATTAAAGGTGTTAGTATCACATTATTCTCTCTCTAAGAATGGATGTAAGATTATGTATTCATTTACAAAAGTTTAAATTATATTGAAAAAGCTATATTTATGCAATAAATTAGTTTCTATCTTGTTCTGTAAAGCTCAGTTTCAGTAATTATAGCTTAATTTTGAAAAATTATATATTTTATCTTTGCAAGATGTAAAAATATCAAAACTCTCTGAATTTATAGAAACAAATGAGTTAGCAAATTGTTTCAGGTTATATTAAACAAAAAAAAAAAGAGAGTTGATTAATATTGTATAAAGACTTTTGTATGCAATTTTAAGAACTTACTTTGTTTTCCTTGTAAAAAAACTCAAAAAATGCTGTATATAAATAAATGAAGAGTGAATCCTTATTTTACTTTTATTTATTGGTTTGTGAATTATCCTTCAATATATGCTTTAATTTTTTAGGCATCTAGTGGCTCCTTTGAAGTAAGATTTAAAGCTGTAGGCTGGTCCGAAAAGCTATCAGATCCAACTGATAAACATACAGAGCCTCCTAACAAAACTGTTACTGGTGTTTTGACTGGACCAGGTACAAAATACAATATACTATGTTTAGTTTTATAAAATTGTTGTTGCTAATAATGAAAAATGAAAAGTCAAAATCTTTATCTCTAGTTATTAAATAATATAGTCTTTTGAATAGCTTTTTTGTACTGTTTGTAATAACTTATTGAAATTTTGACATGATTTTCCCTCATCATAGCAATGTTAATATTAATTAGATTATATGTTTACTTTTGATGGAAGAATTTTGTCATCATTTTTTTCCCTCTTAAAGATTGTTTCTTTAGAATGCAATAAAATAAATAGCTCAGATATTGGTGTTAGTTTGAATGCATTTTAAGTTAATATATTTGCAAACTATTTATATTGTTGACTTGCAAAATTATACATTGCAGCACTGTCTTACTCAATATTTTTAAAAAAGAGAGGAGAAAATTTCTACCCTTCACATTTTTTAAACATGCTGTGTTGAATCAAAATGTTTGTCAAAGTGAGAATGTATAAAGTTAAATTAAGTTGAATGGTTTTAAAAGTATTTTGTAGGATATATCATGATGAATATTAAATATTTAATCCTGGGCATGGTCTTCTCTATTGAAAGAAGAAAAGGCAAAATAGTTTGATTTTGTATTGTATTTTTAATAAAAATGTTTAGTTTGGTAATATAGAATCAAAAATACTGAAGTATTAAGACTATTAATGATGTACAGTACATTTGTAGTATGAATTTTATATTTTCCTTTCTTTACTTATAAGTGGAGTTGCAGTTAAGTAAATATGTTTTGCCGATGTAGTAAAGAATGTGCTACAAATTGTATGAAATTTAA
Organism: Trichonephila inaurata madagascariensis; assembly: GCA_019973955.1. Classification (NCBI taxonomy): domain Eukaryota; kingdom Metazoa; phylum Arthropoda; class Arachnida; order Araneae; family Nephilidae; genus Trichonephila; species Trichonephila inaurata. Next base: position 27,508 of record BMAV01002965.1, read on the forward strand.
AGCTACATTATTGTATGAATATATAAGAGGCTAATCATGTACATACCTAGCATACCCAGAGGATTCTCTATTAGTTAGATGTAGTGGCTGTAGTAGTTATTGGTCATGATCTTGTGGTTAGCATTGTTTTTGTGCTAGCTTTGTGTGGCTAACATTGTCATGGAATCAAATCCTAAAGACCCACTATGTAGAGAGTTTGATACATGGAACTCAAAGCTCTCACCTTGACATTATGTGGAGAGTGAGGTGTCAGCTCAATAACTTGTCATAACTTGAAGATGGTTCAAAATTACAAGGTCTTTTGCCAATAGCCCTCTTGTAGCTTCAGAATGCAATATTAATAAATAATATCAAAATAATTAAAATTAGTTAAGCCCTTTCTTTACAAAACGATTTTAACAAGAATCTTATGCTTGTATTCCCATGCTTCAGTTTTCATTATTAAGACAACAAAAAGGAGGGGGGGGCGGGCTGAGCTTGTGATAGGATTTAGTCAGTTCACTAAATCATTATCTAATTGTTATTCTTTATTGAAATTTCTGAATAAGTTACGTAAATAGAGCACTTCAAATCATCATTCTCAGTAAAATGATTTAATTTTTTTAATATACTTTAGAATTGTATTAAAGTAGCAATTCAATTATAAAATATTCAAATGCTATGACTGATCTTGGAATATTGTTGCCTTCCATGTGTTTCCTTGAAAGGCATGCACATATTCCCAACCTTTCTTGAAAACACTGTTTCAAGGAAGGTTCAGATTTGTTAAATCTATTTGACAAATATTGGCTAAATTGTTTTTCTAAATAAGAAAAAAAAATTTGTTTGTAGATTTTTTAAATTATTTTTTTATAAAAATTGCAAATTTTATGTAAAAAAAATTCTTTGTTTGGCTTATTTATTCTGAAATCTAAATTCCTTTCTGTTTAGATCCAGCATATATTTCAACAGCTGTGTGTATTGTTAATTCAGCTCTTGTTATTTTATCTGAAAAAGATAAACTACCGTTAAGGTAAGTCTAAATATGTAAATCTTTTTCATGATAAAAAAACCTTTTCACTGTTAAAAATATTATGTAATTCAATCTCACACACACAAACACATTTCATGAATAATAAAAGGTTTTATTTATCCTATTTTATTTGATCTTGGAAACCTTGTAAGCTGAAATGCAGAAATTTGGAAAATGTAATATCTTCTGAACATGATGCATACAGATTTACATTTATTTCTAGTATATCAGTTTAGTTTAGTGTAGTGTTGATAAGTTAAAAAACAAAACCACACAAGTTTCTAGCAACAAAGTAACAGATATTTATTTGGTTTGATGTCATTATTGATAGAAATATATGAACAAAACAGACTAGTATGATATATGCTTATTCTTAATTTATATTTAAATCATTCAGTTCTTTCTTGTGACTGTGGTAGCCTAATGGTCAGTGTAACAGACTCATGGCCGGCGTGTCATAAGTTCGAGCCTAGTACTGATGAAGATTCGCCATGTAGGAGGGGGTGATGTATGTTAAATTTGTCAATACTCAAACGTCCTCCTGTTTGTGTGGTGTGGAAATAAGGAGGGGGTACCACTCAGGTGTCGTCCTCGTCACTTGACCATGGTTCAAAATTACGAGGTCCGTCATCAAAAGCCCTCGAGTGGTTGAATAGTGCAACATTAATATTCACTCTCTGTTCTTTCTCTTTTAAAATAATATTTTAATCTTAATGAACATTTTTAAAAATATTGATTGATAAAAACAATTTTATGACAAAATATTACTATGCTGATGTCAAAATCTCATTTAATATATTTGATTTGCAATTTTTTTTTTTTTTTTGAGTTCACAGGCATGTAAATATTTTTTACTCATTAACATGTGCACAAATAAAAGATCTATACTAATGTTCATTATTAGATTTTATTGGTAATTTCTTTATCTACTTTGTTTTTCACAAGAAAATTTTTAGTTGTGGGACTTGTATCTATCATTCTTGTTGTCCTGCTTGCAATTCTAGTAGTAGCCATTTTTTGGTAACTGATCATTTTATTTAGTGTCTTTGTTAAAAATATATGGCCACAGTCACGAACTTATGGTTGACATTGCTTCTATCGAGGGATGAGTTTGAATCTTATTACCACTGGAGACACACTTTGTAGAGTAGCTAAGGTGCATTACATCTTTTGAAACTCAAATTCCTCATATTGGTATGATGTGGATGTTTGGAGACTGAGATTCCAGCACAGGTGTCATCCTCATCTTTTAACCCCAGTCCAAAATTATGAAATTGCTAATATCTCTTATGTTGCTTCACATTGTAATATTAATAAACAATGAATTTTTAAATAGTGTTAATGCTGCATCCATTATTAAATAAGATCCATTCTTCAATAAATAGTTTGTAATCAGGTAGTGCTGAAGATCTGAATAGTAAATATGATTATCAAACTATTGAACAGGTAATTTGAGCTACATATCTGGTTCATTAGGGTTTGAAGCCAGGATGTTCCTTCAATTCATGAAATCCTGGGCTTTTATTTTTGTCTGAATTATATTTTAAAATTTTTTCCACATCCAAATTTTTTCAGAAAATTTATATTTTTTTTATATGAAATATGTTTGGAGAATCTTTTTTTTTTTTGTTTTTTTGTTCAATTGTATTTTTTGTGTAGATAAATATATTGAAGTAATCTAACAAAACACTTTTAAACTCTGAATACTAGATTACTAGACACATTTTAATTTTTTACATTTAATATTCAGTTTTCACACTTCCACACCACTGGTCCATAGTTTAAACCCCGAGCTGGGTAAAGTGGAATGAGCCTTTCATCCCTTCAGTGGGTCGATAAATGAGTACCAAGCTTGCTTGGAAACTTAACACTGGGGGTTTTGCACCAGACTGAGCATGTGACCAGAACATCTGCACATGCATCCCATCATCTAAGGTCACGTAAACTGAGATAGGCACATTAGGCCTTGGTCCTCATAAGCTATTGTGCCACTGAGTTAAGTTTAATATTCTGTTTACAGTGAACTCTCTAAATTCAGACAAGCAGTGCTGATTTGGAATCACACAATGCACTGGCAAACACTTGCAATTGCAACGTGTTACTGTGGAAAATTCTTATACTTACTGTTGATATCTTGTGTTTAACTTAATCACCATATATATATTTAATATTTTATTTTTGGATTGTTCTAGTATACTTATTAGGTTGTAAATAATGTAGGAAGAAATGTTTCTTTAATTTCATTAAGTACTGTGTTTTATTTGTTTTTTATGATCAATTAAGTTTTGTTTTGATTTGTTTCAATAAATAATATGAAACTAATTTTTAACTATGTTTTCAGTTTTATAATGTTATTTCAAGTATGCTGATATGTACCATAAAATCCAGCATATAAAGCACACCAGTGTATAATGCACACCCATATTTTCAATCTGCACTTTTTAATTTTTAGTTATATTCTCTGTATAACGTGCACACCCTTTTTTACGAAGAAATCTGAAATGTTAGTGTACAATGCTCTTATGTTTTGAAATCATTTATTCAAATTATTATCACAGACTTTTAAAAAAATAGTATACTTTTAGAACTACAATGCTTTTAATTCATAAAGCATGTCATTTCTTTGAAATAAACAGATTATTGATGTGTTTAGAAGCAAAAAAATTTTTTATGCTCATCTCTTTTGTGATTTTTAAAGATTTGTTTTTATACTCGGCATATATAACACATGCTTAGATTTCAATCTTATTTTTTCTGTTAAAAGTGCTCTTTATATGCCAGATTTTACAGTTAAATATTTTTTATAAATAGTTTAATCCTAATATAATCTCGAAATCCTGGGATTGAAAATATAACATGGAATTGCAAACCGTATGGTTCATAAACACCACAGTGTTCATGAACCACTGTGATGTTTATGTATCAAGTCACCAGGAAAATGTTAAATTATATATTAAAAATTTTTGATAATTACCACCTTGACTTTTTTATGCTTAATTAAATCCATTTAGGTATATAGTAGTAATTATAATTTCAGAATTTTTCTTGCTCTAAATATCTTAAACACAAAATAACATTTTGTTTGCTTTTACAGTGGTGGTGTCTTTACTCCAGCTGCAGCCTTTTCCAACACCAGTCTTCCAGAAAAACTGGAAAGCAGAGGAATTAAGTTTAGGATTAGCAGCTCGTATATAACTAAACCAGTTTCAAGTTAAAACTTTAAGTATGTTTTTATTAAAGAATTAAAATGTTCTAAACGCTTCCAATTTTTGAATTTTATTTTATATAAATGTATTTTTGCCATTGAAATTCCAGATTTTTGAATTGATATATATTGTATTCTTTTGATTGCGGTCTAAATAAAATGCCAATATTTTCATTTTTTTTAAAAAAAAACATGTGTACTTTTATTTCTTCTGGATGTAATAGTCAGTTTGCTTATTCTATTTCTATTATATATTTAAAAGAGGAAGCATTTTCTTCTTCACTTGTTTAAAAAAAAAATCTTATTTTAATGAATTAGTTTTTAAGAAGCTTCCCCTTCATTGATTCAAGTTTTAAAACAAAAACTATTCATTAATCTTTTGAGTCATTTTTTTTAAAAGTTTTTCTTTAATGTGTATGGATATGAGAATTTTTTCATGTTCTTTTATATGTAATTTAGTAGTTTGTCCCCAAAATTATAAAAAATACTTAAGTTTAAATTTTATACTCGGTTTTTAATCAGTCAGAAATATTTTTTCCTCATTTGTAGAAACCTCTTGAAGAATAAATAATTATTGAAGTATCAACTAGTCTAGAAAAGCTAGAAAGTCTGTTAAATCATTTCATTTTATAGCCAGTATTTTCCAACCTGTAGTAGTTATCCCCGGAGTATGTGAGATTTTTACAAAGGAGATGCACTACAATCAAATCATTTCTGTAAAAGTAGATATGTAAAACAACTTTAGTCTCACTTTTTCTATCAAATACAGGTGTGGCAAGACATATCATCAGCCTTTATCTCTATAAATTGTCTATTAAAGTTTTCTTTCCTGTGCTCATTACTGACAACTGGCAATTAGTATGTTCTTAAAAACTAAACACTTTGCATTTGCTCGTGTAAATGTTTATTTTATAATGGCATACATGATTATTTTCATGGGAGAGTTTACAAAATTAAAAAAAAAAATAGACGAAAACACTGAGATGTAGTTTTTATACTGAAAATTAAAAATGTGTTAGAACGGTTTGAACACCCAAACTCTACTTCTGTGTAAGCCTACTTTAGAAGGCATATACCAGATGGCTTCCACAATCAAATGTGGCTGCAGTAGCCTAATGGTCAAGGTAAGGGACTCGTGGCCGGCCTGTTGAGTTTGAACCTAGTATCGCTGAAGAACTGCCAATGCACATTAAATATGTTGAGGCTCAAAGGTCCTGTTGGTGTTGTGGAAGTTAGAAGAGGGGTTGCTAACTCAGGTGTCATCCTCGTCACTTGACCATGGTTCAAAATTACGTAGTCTGTCACCAAAAGCCCTCGAGTAGCTAAATAATGGATGTTAATATGCACTCGCTCCACATTCAGATTTTCCAAACAGCTGTTGATAAGTTGGTTTTCATGTGTATTTCTTAGAAATAATTAGTCATTGGATAATACTAATAGTAATTCTAAAAAACTAATTTCTCTAAAATTGAGGTGGGGAGACTGGGTGCACCTTTTTTAATAAAAAAAAGTGGACCATAAGTACAGAAAGGTGGAAAACGACTACTTTTTATATTTTTAAAACTTTTTTTTTTTTACTTCCATTCCAATATTCAACTTTTGATGCTTAAAGTTGATAATTACACCAATAATACAAATCATTTGCATATGTAGAATCCACATGTTTGAAGTTGGAACTCGGGACCCACAAAAGCATAAATAGTTTTGGAACTCATGATCCTAATAAT
>BMAV01002965.1:33551-64273 GCA_019973955.1 Trichonephila inaurata madagascariensis
GTCAATAAAAACAAATGTAAAAAAAAACCTATATATTATATATGTTTCAAATAGACATTCTGTTTTCACAATGTTAAAATAAAAAAAATGTGTTAAGAATTTTAAACAATTTCATAAATCAATCTAATAACTTCAAAAAAACTGTATTTGAAGGTAACATTTCAGTACTTGTGTATTAACCTGATGCGCCAACGATTTATTTAAAATTTTACAAATTATGTGGCAACCTATTTCATTTTGAACCTATGATAATCCTTGTGATTATATTTTTCAACCTATAATTCACAAATGACATTGCCTTAATACGTAAGTATGAATTCATCATTTCAGCCTTCTTTCACAATCCTCCAGGTATCGGATCGTGGCATGCCTTGTCACGAGTTCGAGCCCAGCACCACCAAAGACCCGCCGTGTAGGGCAGCGATGCACGTTAAATCTGTCGAGAGCTGAAACGTCCTCCCGTTGGTGTGTTGTGGTAGTTAGGAGAGGGGGATGCCAGCTCAGGTGTCGTCCACGTCACTTGATCATGGTTCAAAATTACGTGGTCCGTCGCCAAAAGCCCTCGTGTAGCTGAACAGTGCGACGTTAATATTCAATCAATCAATCTGGTCCAGCCGGTTTGTGCGATTGTAAATCATGCACATTTATTTGTTTCGGGTTATTGGTTGTACGAGTATTTGACAACGTATGCTATGTACTGTTTGCTTTTAAGGGTGATAGGTGGGGCCTACATTTGTGTAGGGGGCCCAAGGGCCTACTTTTAAATAGGGGCCGAAGACCTTAAGACGTCCCTGGTACCGGTAAAACAAAGGTTTTCTTCGAGTTTGATCATTGCAAAATCATTATCATCCATTGGTGTAATTACCACTGTATCAGCCGTATCAATGATACGGGGCCCCAACATACAAAATATTTTAAATTTTTAAAGTAAGTTTTATTAATGCGATCCTTTATATTTACTTTAAAAAATACCCCCCCCCCTTCCGCCCGAATAAGTTTGAAACAGGCTCACACTCAGGACTAGCTACTACTGTGATAACATCATTGCAATCAATTTCCTTGGTAATATCATTTTGAGCGCATAGCAACATAAACTGTTAAGCTTTTCATTTTCCATAGTAGGTCTGGTTTGAGGGCAGAAATGCTTCTCTCATGACTCGCTAGGTGATCATACATTCGCTCTGTAATTCTAATTTTTTTTCTCTTTCTTTCGCCCTCCAATCATTTGTGCTCTACACGTGACTAATTAGAAAAATGGTCCTGGCTGGATGGACTTTATGATGCAGAAAATAGACAGCGTCCATATCGCATGATTATGCGGCATGTAAAAGATTCCTTGAGTGCTTGTTAGGCTTGGTGCTCTCGACATAATTAAATTCCTAAGTACCGTTTCGGAATAAAACTGGGCGTCAAAATTACTTGTGCGAATTTGTACACTATCTATATGGTGCCGCACTAAAAAAAGATACCAGCTCCCGGGGAATATACTAGTTCTACTATGGTAAAACACTAATCTGCAGCCCATAAGAAAAAAAAATCTTTTATAAAACGTTTTTAAATACATCCTTGCCTCATCAATCACGTTTTATATTTCTATTTCCCATTTTTTTTCATGTAGTTTCTGTCAGTGAAGAACACACAAAACAAATGAAAGCTATTAATATTCATTTATAAATTAGAGAACTTCAGATTCATACTGATTTCAATATATATGTTACATTTGACACTTAAAATGTTAAGCTTGTTTCCTCTTTTTTTGTCACGTTCTATAAATTCCTCTTGAACTTGAGCAATAGAATTTTTTAATATTGATTCCTTAGTTAAAATCCTGATTTTATTGTGAAATTCAACGATTCATTAACGATAAGCTTTTATGGATTTAACATTAATCTTTTATAGTCAGGAGAATATTTTATGTTAAATTCAACTCTAATGAAGCTCTGTCATGGTGAAATGTGGGAATTAGAAGAGAAGGGTCCAAGTATGATATGATTCTTGTGGTTTGTCGTCAATAAATCATCATGTTCACTTTAATTGACAGTGATTGGAATGTCCTCGCCATGTGACTACGATTCGTAATTACGAGATTTATTTTTGACAGTTTACTACGTAACTCTTGTGATTTTAATCAAACCATAGTTTATAAAATGAGTGCTAATCATTTACAACTCACTACAAATGATTGTACCGTTTAATTGAGACAAGACAACACTTATTTTGAAACTTTAGTGTGAAAAATTTCTTCTCAAATCCATAAAATTCTAATTGGAAATTTCATTATTCGTACTGAAAAACTATTTTAATCTTAGTTGGGTAAAGTGAAGGCATTTCGAAATAATTCTACAAATTCGGGTACTACGGGGCTGTAGCTCTCCCGCCCCCCAAAGCCAAACCATAATTCTTTATTTTTTAGATCACTACATCAGTTCTTAATCTCCTTTTTTTTCAAATAAAATTGCTTTTTGGCTTGACAGGCTAGAAGACACCCAAGCTTTTGTAATCATTGTATATATGTAGCGATGATGGATGCGGTCGAAAAAATGTTTCAGCTAATTATTCATTATGTTTTTATTACATTATTGAAAACATTGTAATGCCAGGTAAAATCGGCAGCTTTCTTTAAAGAAAAGTGGGCTAAACCACATAGCTAGTGACAATTTTTGTACATAATCCATCAACTGAAAGGTTTTGTAATGTAGTGTTTTTATACATTAAGCTTTGTCAAAAGCAATAGGGAATTAACCATAAAAAAAAAAAATAATAAACACGCACTTAGGGGTATCAAGGGGAAAATTATTATTTTCTATATTTGAGTTACATAGACGGACTTTAAAATCTCACCTCGATTCTTTTTTTAGTTTGCTCAAATACAAAACGTATAAATTTACGGTAATATATTAAGAAAATACCTTCATTCATTCGACGCTGCTTCCATCTTGCCTTCCGATCCCTCTTCGAAACGCCAAGCGAATTCTCAGGGGCAAATTTCGATAGAAAAGAATAGTTACTCTTACAGAGCTGGATGTTGGTAAATCTTGATCTCGTCCGCTCGATGGTCAAGGACGTGCTCAGCTTTCTGTTCTACCTAGGGTAGAGGGGGTGGCATGTTTTAGAGTCATCACCGGACATGATTACCTGCGGGCCCATCTATTTAAGATTGGCCTGGCTGATTCACCGCTCTGCCCTCTCCGTGCCATCTATTCGATTGGGCCGCTCTACTTCATGTTCTCTAGCAAGACAACTGTGGAGTTCTCCCTTTTGCTAGCGCAACTTCTGCTTTATATTGAACTGCAAGACGCCTTAAGTACGAGAGGACGTTGGTGGGCGTAATTTAAAAAAAATTCAGTAACGTTTGGTGTCATTCTGACGGTACAAAATGTTTATGGCCTTAACTCTCCCCCTAAACCAAAACCCTAGATTAATCCCTACTTCAACCCCTTAGGTAAAGAGTCACAAATAAACAACTGATGGATGGCATTAAATTACGAGGGGTGATCAGAAAAAAAGATTACAAGTCGAATAAAGAAATATTTATTAGCAATAGACAAAAAAATACAAAAGGAAATTAAGAGGCATGCATGCCTATCCCATTTCGACATAATCACCAAGTCTATTTAGGCATTTATCAGAACGCAGAACCAACTTGTTCAACTCATCTTGGTAGAAATCAGGTCCATGTCTGTTGAGCCGGGTCTTGGCGGATGATTTCACGGCACTGTCTTGGAATATCGCAGCACATCAGAAACGATATACTGCACGTTACTATAGCTCAGTCCCAGCTCTGACGAGATTTCGCGCAGTTACCCGTCGATCATTTAGAATCATTTCTCCAATTCGTGCCTGATTTCTGACGTTGAAGAATTTGGACAGCCACTCCCTGTCATATTGCAGCTTTCGACATCATGTCCGCCTGGTTGAAAAGAGTGACACAATTTCACTACATGTTGTCGACTCATTGCCAGGGTCGGCTCTAGCAATTTTGCCGTCCCGGACAAAAATGGAAATTGCCACCCGTTTCTCTCACTAACGCAAAAAATTATAATTAAAAAAGATAAATTGTTCACATAAATACGCAAGTATAAAACTTGAATAATTCCAGCTAACAAAAAGACAGCATAATATAATATCTATCTATATATGATTATTATTATTATTACTTTAAGTCTTAAAAAATTCGAAATTAAGGATATAATTGCTTGCTATTATTTCAAACGAGTAAAATGTAAAAGAAGGAATCGTCCATTTTTGCAGGCCAATTTCTTCGAAAAATAGTCTATTGATGGTTGGGACTACAAGCGTTTGTTTTAACGAAAAGTAACTACACTCAAAATAAAACATTTCTTGTAGTTCACTATCTACCAAAACCTCTTATTGCCCCTGTCTCCTTTTGGATAGTTGACACTGGACATCGTAAGGGTGAAAGGAATGTCCGTTGTGACTTCACTCCGGGTCGGGGAGAAAGTTATTAGAGAAAGATGTATAAACATATTAAATTTGATGATTTAACGTATTCTCCCGCCTCGAATCCTTCAAGTTTCAACATAAAAGAAAACTGTCATTAAGCATACAGAATACAAAATAAAGAAATAAGATACGTTAAATGAAATACCAAATTCACACTCAATAATATTTTTCTCTGGAAAGTATATCTAATTTTTTTTTTTTTTTTTTTTTTGTAACAAAAAAAAGGATATATATATTTCAAATTTGATTCAAATGCCGCCCTTAAAATTTGCCGCCCCGGACAGGGATCCGGTTTGTCCGGACCTAGAGCCGCCCCTGTCATTGCAAATGCGGATACGTTCTTTGTTCATAAAATCGTATCATGGCTCGCACTTCCAAACGAGACCAAGTTTCTAAGAGTCTTGCCATTTCAATCATCCTGAACCATCTGGGAATTTTCACTAAATACCCACAAACAGTAGCGCACACAGGAATTTTTCAAAGGGGGGTTCAAGGTCAAAAGTTCACCATTCTTGTATCAGGATCCTTTTGATTTTATCGATTTTGGGGACAAAACACAATAAAAAACTAATTATTTAATAAATAATTAGCATTAATTAATAAAATTAATCATTAATAACAAATATTTAATTAAATTTTACGTTTTATATACTTAGAATTATAGTCAATCGGAAAAAAAATCAAGGGTTTTGGAAGGGGTCCGGACCCCCAAGACCCCCCCCCCTTTGTGTGCGCCACTGCCCACAAACAGTGTCTGACAAGTAGCGCCATTTGTCTTCACTCTGGGGAAACAAAATTTCTCCATAATAAGTAGTTTTCAAATGCTGAGGCTTACCTTTTTTTCTGATCATCCCTCGTATTAATACACTGCTGGCCACCATAAATGTAGCAGCACCCTGAAGGAAGAATGCAAATAACATAAAATTTACAACATGCATTAGCGGAGGTGAGATATGCAAATGATTAGAATTTCAGTGCAGACACACATCACACCCGCCTGTGGCGCCAGCTCAAAGCGCTATTTAAGGCTTGGAGATTTCGACGATTTCAAGTTTGGCAATGATGTTTTTCTTGTGGTTTTTTTTCAAAAAACGATTAGCTATGTCTCGTAGAAAACAGCGATCAGCTTTTGATCAAGTATCCGAGTTCGACAGAGGAAGGATAATGGTCTAACGAGATTGTGGGTTATCTTTCAGGGAAATCGGTAGTCGTGTTGGACGAAACCAAACAACTGTAATGCGGATATCTGACCGTTCGATGCAGGAGGGTACGACGGGCCAACGTGGTCGATCGCATCCACCTCAGTGCACCACTTCACGTGAGGACAGACAAATTGTGCTCATAGCAGTGACGGATCACTCAGTCACATCACGAACCAAAGCACAGAACATTGAGTCTGTAACGCATCATTCAGTGTCTGTGAATACCATTCGACACCGTTTACAGCAGAGTGGTCTGTTCGCAAGACGTCCATTGCTTGGTCTTCCCTTGACGCAGAACCACAGACGTCTCCGCCACCAATGGTGCGAAGAAAGAAGGATGTGGGCGGCAGAATGGAATGAAGTTTTTCTTTACTGACGAGTCACGCATCTGTCTGTAACACCACGATGGTCGAATTCGAGTCTGGAGACACCGTGGAGAGAGGATGCTGAACAGCTGCGTTATGCTCCACCACACTGATCCTGCACCGGGTATTATGGTATGGGGAGGTATTGGATATCACTCTCGCACTCCTTTAGTACGCATTGCCGTTATTTTAAACAGCCAGCGCTACATATCCGAGGTGTTGGACCCAGTTGTCCTTCCTTACCTTCAGGGCTTGGCCACAGCCATATTTCAACAGGATAATGCGCGACCACACGTGGCACGCATTGTCCAAAGGTTCTTCGTCAATCACCAGATTGAATTGCTTCCCTGGCCGGCTCGCTTTCCGGATCTTTCACCGACAGAAAACATGTGGTCCATGGTTGCTCAACGATTGACCCAGATTACACCCCCAGCTGCCACACCAGTTCAACTTTGGCAACGTGTGGAAGCTGCTTGGTCTGCTGTACCCCAAGAACACATCCAAAGTCTCTTTGAATCAATGCCGAGGCGTGTGGCAGCGGTTATCTCCTACAATGGCGTCTACTCTGGCTACTGATTCTGGCAGGAACCACACTTCACAGAAGTCTATAAATTTAATCATTTGATACTTGGTCAACATGTTATCTACAAAATAAATTTTGTTGTGCTATCTCTTGTCTTTCTTGGTGTTGCATTTACGGTGACCAGCAATGTATTTTTAACAAATGCTCATCTTTAACGCTAGTACTGAAATTTACTCTCAACTAAGACTTGAAATCAATTGAACTTGTTTTGAAATAGATGAACTGTAGAATTACTATCACTAAGACAGGTAATCTACAAATAATTGGAAGAAATAATTTGTTCATTTCTATATTTGATAAGTAGTTGTTTGATTTTGAGATCATAATCCCTATTTTTGAAGTGATAACTGCTTTAGATGCATTTTGCTGGAGAGTGAACTTGAATGATGCATTTTAAAAAGCCAGGCATTGTTACGCTCATAACAATGTGGTAACAATACTACTGAATGGTAACAATACTACTCTTAACAATACTAATGAATCATTTGGGTTTAATGAGTCATGCATCGGAGAAATTTGTGAAGCGAAATTTATAGCAGAAAATGGGCAAATAATTCTAATGGTTACTATTTATATTTCACCAAATCAAAGTGTAGAGAAAATTATCGAATTCATTCACAAAAATTTAGTTGCCTACAATGTGAAGCCGGATCAACTCTTCTGAACAAATTGCCTATTATTTTAAGTGGGGATTTTAATGTAGATTTTTCAAAAGACAAATCAAAGCTTTTAGTAGATTTTTTAAATCAAAATTTAATTTAATTATGTCAAATGATCCAAATGAAAGCACGAGACAGAGTACGAAACAAAGCTTGACGGAGTTTTTCTTTAGATATCTAAATAATTTTGAATCTAAAGTATTTATATAACCTATTTCACACACACACAGCTACCATAAACCTATTGTTTCCTTCTTAGAGTACAATTAATTCACAAATATGATTGTATATTTCTCAAAAAATATTACTTCATGAGTACAGACATATGAATAAATAATTTTATATGACAATACTAATATCCCCTTGTTTTTTATATATTCACCTCTAATCCCTGGAAAATAACATTATAAAATTTGAAGTTTTCACTTCTATAGTGTGGTCATAAGCACAGGCACTTTTTTTTTTTTTACTTATAAAAACACTTATGAGCAAAGTTCACAGGATATATCTATCTTCTCAAGTCTGATGTAAGATTTATTGATTCTACAGTTCAAATGAACAACTAAAAATAATTATTAGCAATCCTAAAAAGAGGAGAGGGAAATCTGGGTATGGGAATCCGAAGAGAAAGAGTATTACGAGAAAAAAAAAAAAGAATAAATAATGAAATTTATTCTTCAGTCTCATGTTATTTGATTGGTTTTGAATGAAGATTAGTTCTTTCGGATTCGATCAGCTCGCAATAGCCAATCATAAGAGCTTATGCCATGTGATAAGTATTTGAGATTAGTTTTCATTCGGTATTTTGTAACTTATTCTAACATTGAAGTTTTTTCGAACAATTTCATTTAGAAGGAAAAACTAAAACAAAAATGTATCTTAGAGCTTCTTTATTTTTCACATTTTTTTTATTTTTGGGAGTAAATGGTTTCAATGCATTGAATGATAGACCTATAATTGGTTTGTATTTTTAAATTATCTTAAATCAGATAACAATAATTATGAAATATTTATGAAGAAAAATGTGTATCGCTTAAAGTTACATTAAGTTGTGTAAAATAAAATGTTAATTTTCATGATTGTTTTTTTTTTGTGTACATTTTTTTTTCCTTTCAAGTAAAGATAAATATTACAATTTAATTTATTTTCTGCAAGTTTTCTTTTCTTTTTTAAAAAAAAATGCTTTCTCATTAATTATACATTTTTTTTCTATGTTCAAATAATATAAATTGTTTTAAAAGTGATATGTTTAAGTGTAATCTTACATATAATTACAGTCAAGTAATTAACTATACACTTTGATCATAATTATTATAATTTTATCTTATTTGGGTTAAGATGCAAAATAACATAGCTAATAAAATTGAACTACAGATAATTTTTGCAAAAATTGCAACATTGAAATATTCATTAAATTTTTGCTAAAATTGCAGCATTGAAATATTTATTAATATTAAAATATTATAACAAGTAATGATGCTCTTTTTAATTATGAGCATTTCATGAAAATATATTAATTAATTTTCTTTTATCCATCAATTTTTTTACTTGTATAAATTCATAGATAATAAAACGAAGCTTTAAAAAAAATTATGACAAAAGCAAAATATTAATACTTTACTTGCAGTCAACAAAATTGGATTTTTGAAAAATTTAGTCATTATAAAAGGTTGTAAACTATAGATTGCTAATTTTCACTTAGTTCATGATTAATTTAAATATCAGCTTTCTGTTTCTTTTTTATAAATATTCATTATTCTATTATATTATGGAATGGTTTATTCTTGGGATAAAATTGGGATGATGATTATTATTTTTTTTTATAAAAAAGGAGTATACTATATTCCGAAACGAGTATGATTCATTCATATCAAAGATTAATAGTTTCAATTTTCATTTGTGTAATATTTAAGAAGTATTTCAAATATATTTTAATAAAATATATTTAACAAGAAAATTACTCAAAAATTAAGGGTATTTAAGTGTTATCACAACAATCACCAAATCTATTACTAACTCACCAAGTTGGCAACTGCAATTTCCTATGTGTCGCATGCGCTGAATTAGCAACTATGTGCTTCACTTCTCATATAATGTTGCCAATAGGTTGCGATAATTCGTAATTACCAAATTAAGTTAAACAAATGTAAAATTTAAATTGAAAAAAAAATTAGATTTCAAGTACAGATGTGAAGTTGAGTGGTAGTGTATCGTACTTCCACACCACAAGTCGGGTTCTAATCCCAGGCTGGGCTAGGTCGACTCCCCCTTTCATGCCTTCAGTGGGTCGATAAATGAGTACCAAGCTTGTATTGTTTATTATTATTACAGTTCCAATTTAAAACAAAATTTGAAAATAAATGAAACTATTTATGTGTAGGAATTTTTAAAATGAATCCGTTGTTTCTCTAAAATTTTTATGCTTGTATTGAAAGTAAAAATTACAAGAACATGAAACAAAATATTAATTGATATAATTGGAAACACTTTTTAACTATGCAAATATTTATGTAAACATTATTTTTATGTGAATTATATGTTTATCTTATTATTAACCGATTTATATTTAACTTTACAAAAAATTATTTATGTGTGAGATTAATTTTTAAAGCATCTCATTATTTTTAATGTTGTAAAAAATAAATACCATAATATATAACAAAAATAATTTAAGTATGTAATTTATTTTTTAAAAATTTTCTATGGATATTTGTTTTAATAGGAGTTGTTACTGAAGAAATTAATTCCACCATTGTGCCCGAGGCTAAAAGTTATTTACTTGCGTCATATGTCAAATTTTTGGAATTAGCTGGAGCTAGAGTTGTTCCTATATGGTAATTCATGTCATTGTTAAAACTTTTAAAATCAAATACTATTTTCTATAAATATTTGTCTATTTTACTCTTTGGCTTGTTGTTTTCAAAATGTAATATTTTCAATAATTTTGAAGCATTGTGTAATATTTTATCACTGCCAATAAATACTAAATTTTTTTTTATTTTTTGAGAAAAATTTAAGTGATTTAGTTAATTTTTATCGGAATTCTCTAAAATTGTTAAATTATTTGGCAATGTATTAAAATCAGAGCATACATAAATTCAAGAATAATAAATATTTTGATTTCTCTAATTGATTGCTATCATAAATTTTATATCAAATCTTTTGTTGTTGAAGTCTGAATATAAACATATAACATAATAGATAAAAAATACTTTAATTGGAGTCTTGGCAATTAATAGTTTTTATGTAATAATTAGGAAATATATATTTTATTAATCTTTTATTGCTTTTACTATTTTTCATAGGATTCATGAGCCAAGAAGTTATTATGAAGATATTATGAATAATATAAATGGGTAAGCATTTTTAAATCTATTTTTTAAAACTATAATAATAGGTATGTATTATTAAAAAAAATTATATCTGTAAATAGTTAATTAAATCAGCAATCATTATCTAATTTTTATTATTGCTATTTATATTTTTAAAGACGATATTAATGGATGTCCTTATTTTAAGTATTTTGTGATTTTCTAAGTTAAGGCAAATGCAGGGTGTCCCATAAATAGAGTCTTAACTCTTCAATTCCTTGTGAGTACATAAAAAAAGCTGAGAGAATTGTACCTGTATGACTCATAGTGGACCCATTCCTATGGGTTATTTTCAAGGAATTGGTGTATCAAAACTTTTTATGTCGATAGCTCCAACACTTAAGCAGTGGACTCATGAGTATCTAGCACAATAACACTTTACTTTTGCAAACACCGTTCACACGCATTCGGTTCTAAAAACACAATAACACACTCAACTCTGGTAATGACACAGATGGCGCTTCGTATGCCGTGAACTGACATACCGCCCCACATTGCACTGATTACACCATGCTATCTCACTGTATTAGTTGTTTACACAAAATGTATTTAAATTGATCACCACTCAAATTGCACAAAAGACACTTTAAGAAATGCGCTATATTCATTGAACATAAAAAAACCCTGATTCACTTGAATTAATTAAAACACACACACACATAAAATAAATAAATAAATAAATTTTATCAGCAGTACTTAATCTCTTGGCATTGGCAAAACACAAACTTTAGATATGGCTCTTTTACAAGTACTGAATTGTGTTTTCACTTTAACTACACAAATTTTGTTATCGTCTCCTAAATAAACCTGAATAATTCTTCCTAATAACCACTTGTATGGTGGCAAATTCTCTTCAATTAAGAGCAATAAATCTCCAACTCTTACATTATTATTATTTTTTAGCTCATTTCCCTCTTTGAACCATAAATTTTTTCAATGTCGCAATAAATGCATCTGAAGTTAAATCAGACACTACTTTGATGTGTACAGCTTTAAACACAAAACAGATAAATATACAAACATAGATTTTATGCAAACTTCCTTTGCACTGGCCTTTGTTTTTTATGAAGAAAGGACCACAAAAGTCGATAACCGAGCAGTTAAAGCGGTAGTCAGTGGTAACCCTTTCCTTAGGCAAATTGCCCATTATTTGAGATGTTATAACAGGTTTACACTGAAAACATATAATACATTTATCCAACTCCTTTCTGAGTATTAACTTCTTTCTGACTTCGCGAGCTGTTATATCTCCGTTATTTATTGAAATCAAATAGTTTATTTTCATTTCCAGTGAAGGACCTGGAAAATGTATTAGACTCGCTTTTAATTTTACCTTTAGAAGATAAATAAATATCACATTTTCGCCCTAACTCGTGGGGTTTAAAAAAATGTTTCTCCTTGTTTTACATTAATATGAGTCAATAATTCTCAGTCAAGAGTGCTCATCATTTTATCCACAACAATTAATTCACATACTGACTTAAATTCATTAACATTACATAACTGACAGTAATACTCAAATATTGCACTTAACCTAGATGCAAATTGAACATAACTCTCTAAATTTAATTTTTGAGTTTTACAAAAATTATTATAGCATTCTTGTGGTGTATAGGCTGAAATTCTTTCAAAACTAAATTTTTAAGTTTATCATAACTGCGCAATTCTTCCTTTGACACATAAATCATTAAGTTATTCGCTCTCTCTCCTAGAATATTTAAAAGAATTTCCTATTTCCATACTTTGGGAACCTCTTTCCTTTTGAATGCTTCCTCTAATGACTGAAAAAATAAATTATATGACTCAACATGTGAGGGTACAGAGATAGTTTATGTTTTTACACTTTTTATTAACGTTTCGATACTAATATTGTTACATGTTTCGGTGGTGCTCACTGTTGAAAGTGAAGGATTGTAGTAAATCTTTCCGAATATTAGCAAGCTCTAATTGCTTCTCTAACTGTGCTAACTTAATTTTCTCTAACTCTAAATTTGCTTCACTTTCTGACCGCTTATGCACTAATTTTATTTTTTCTAACTCTAAATTTAATTCCCTCACAGATTTTTTTAATTCTCATTTCTTCAACAGGATAGTCAATAATATTTTTAACTAATTCTGTGTCTATTTTATACCCTTCACTACTTTCAATTAAGATTTTCAAATCAAGAACTTTTGTATTATCTGGCACAGTTAGTTTTAATTCCTTAGCGACAAGTGTTAACTCATCTTTCTTCAACTTAGCAATTAAAGACATAATTAAAATTCTCACAAAAATTCAAAGAACATTGCTCTCACCTACCTCACATTACTGGTTGCCGAACTTGGTTTTTTACCCAAATCACTGTTTGCCAAACTTGACTTTTGTTTCGTTATACGAATACAATGCATTAGCTTCACTCAGTCATATTTTAATCCATAATAGCTAATTCTTATACTCTGCCTCGATGGACCAATTTTTATGTCGATAACTCCAACACTTAAGCAGTGGACTCACGAGTATCTAGCACAATAACACTTAATTTTGCAAACACCGTTCACACACATTCAGTTCTAAAGACATAATAACACTTATTCAACTCTGGTAATGACACAGATGGCGCTTCGTATGCCGTGAACTGACAAAGAAACTACGCAAATGAACTCAGTTACTCATCTGCATGCTGCTTGTACTTTGGTGGACTCCACCCTGCTGCAATGCAAGCACTTATCCATTCCACAGTGAACTCAAGCCTGCCTCAATATGAACAGTGGACACTTTTAACATCTGCCTTGACAAATACTGTTGTTGATATGTCTAATGTGGCTAGGACATCATACTCTGTTTTTTATATTGTTGTAAACTATGGATTGTACAAGTACAGTTCTTTGGGCATTTATTAAGTACCTCCCCAACAAGGAATTTGGCTGTGCAGAGTGTGGGTGCTATTTTTGGGACACCCTGTATAAAAAAAATTTCAAAGTGACTGTTGTAACTTGGCATGAATTATTCATTGTTTCAACATGTACTGTATTTATTAAATAAAAGATTAATTTTTTTTACTGACCACTCATTTATGGTCTATTGCTTACTTATTACCACTTTTATTAACCACTATTTTATGGACCATTGTAACCAATTTATCATTAATTTGATTTCAATATTCTGTATTCCATTTGACTGGTTCAATCTTTTTTACATTTAAGTGGAGAGAGAAGGCTAATTTTTTGTGCTGTTATTTTATTACTCATTTTAAATTCTTTTCTTTCCTTTTTTGTGTTCAACATACTGCATTAAATCTGTTATTCTATTTTTTTTATATAATGAATCAATTTTCTTTCTATAAGAAAAACTTATCAGAATCGTATGTTGCAGTAAATCTATATAAGTTAAAAATCACCACTTTTATGTGTCCCAATCACCATAGTTTTGTTTGAATTTTTTGTCCTACTGAGTCACACAAAGGGGAAAGGTTGGTGTAATCAAGCTAGTTTAACCCCACTTGTTCAATCCAAAGTCCAAAATTGCTTTTCGATTTGCTGGGTTCAGTTTTCAATTTTTGTTTAATTGTATTACTTTTGTACCTTTTATGTATTCAATGTTTTGTTTTTCTGATTTTTTATTTTATTTCTATTGTTTATTCTTACTTGTTTTTTGATGTTCTTTTTATATTTTTCATATATATGTAAAATTTACTAGAAGAAATTTATTTCTGTGCATTTTGTGATTTGATATTAGAAGGCTTCTTTGATCCCCCTTCCTTGTTCTATTGGAGTAATTGCTTGCCTACCTACATCTGTTTTAATTTATAATATGACAATTTTATCCAATTCATGGTTTCCTACCACTTCCATAAACTTTTTCAGTGCTAAACTAGGAACAGAGTTCTCTACTTTTGGAATTTGTTCTTGAGCAAAGTTTTGCTGAATTGGAAACAGTCAGCAGAAATTCTTGACAAAGCAATGCAAATTACATTGTTTGTCTGTAATTTTTTTTTTTAATTCTTAAACATAAATAAAAAAATTTCACTCTCCAATAAATTTCACGATGCTTTGAAATTTGATGGGATACATGTATTGCTGTTTAATTAAATTGTTATAAATTTGAAAAAAAAAAAAAATTAATATATTTCCTAAGGTATTTGATAATGCTTTAAGTATTGTTTTGATATTTTAACATATATGGTTTTAACTCTTTCATATTCTAGAGTTCTTTTCCCTGGTGGCGGAAATCTTTTAGGAGGCTCTGGATATAGTCGAACTGGACAAATAATATTTGACATTGCCAACAAGGTAATTAATTTTTATATTGTGCAGTAAAATAACTATAATATGAGTATGAAAACTTCTTGAAATTGATTATGTAATTTGTATACTTTTTTGTGATTTTTGAAGTATAACTTCATTTTTTTAAGGTTTATAATATGAGCAATTTTTATAAAAAGTTTTTATTTTTAGTTATTTATGTATATATGTGTATGTATATAAGTATGCATGTAAGTCTGAAAAAGTAAAAGAAAAGTAATTTAATATTTTTAATTTTCTGTGGTGCATATTCTTGTGCTCAGTTTGCTTGAATGTCAATTTGTTTTTAGCAATCTTTTTATTTGTTTATACTTTTTGGCAATCATCTTGGATAATTGAAATTTTTTTTAACATAATAGAAGATGCATTATTTGTTTCTGTTAGTATTTTTTAAAATTTTCTTACAATTCCTTTTTTTCTTCTAGAAAAGTTTTGTTTACCTCCCTTAATGAAAACCCTATTCACTTTCTTTTTTTGAATGTGCACCATGAAATTTATTCAGTTAATATTTATCTAACTTATTTCTATTCTTCCACAAAGTTTGCTATCAGCAGCTAATACACCTCTTAATTTTGAGTCATAGTCAAATGATGCGGTTGAGATTTTCATGTCAATATGAGAATACTGAGCCCTACCCTCTAACAGATTTAACATACATCAGCCTTTTTTATGCATTGTGTCTGTTGTAGATACAAGGTATGACTTAGGCATCACTAGTAACCCTTTGTTGCAAGCATATATATACACCTTGCTCAGCCAAAGCAATAACTGCATCTGGCAATACCTTTCCAATATATACCTTTCCAAAGTATGATATTTTGTATTGTGCTGCTATTAGTAAAACTATTTCAGAAGGTTTTGAATTCAGTAAAGTAACTTTGACAGTGTTTGTGAAGAGTTTAATTATTTTAGAGAAGGATTTACTTATTTATGCCATTTCTTTTTTCACCAATATACTGAATAACTATGCAAATCCATGTGAAATTTGGCGACACTAGGGAAGAAATCCAGTAACTGTTTCTCAGGGGTTACAGGATTAATTTCAGAACCATTTGGCAACTGAGTAGAAAATTTTTTTTAGCTTTAAATATGGTTCTTGTTCTTTAAAATTGTTAAAAGCATTATATTTATATATGAACATTTTTTTTTTCAAATAATTGATGTAAAAATAACCAATTTTAAAATACTAAGTAAAGTTGCTGCTGTATATGTATTTGACAATCTTAACTGTATTATAATTTATTACTGGCATTGAGAGATTTAAGAACCTATCAACTGTTTATGCTACTCTCTTAAAACAGAGTTTGTTTACTTAAAAAGGTCTAAAAAAATAAGTATTTCACCTCCAACAGCTTCAGGTTGTTGTGTTTGATAAGCAATTTTTGCCCCTGCTTTCTGAGTAAAAAGTAGGAATTTGTTTATTTTACTGAAACAATTGTATGAAAGGATTTTCTATAAACTTTCTCAAATTGTGATCAATATATTGCTCACTGTGATACAATAGGCATTGTTCCATGTATAAAGTGTGGCCACGGTAGCCTAGTGGTCAAGGTAATGGACTTGTGGCCAGCGTGTCATGAGTTCAAGCCTAGTACCGCTGAAGACCTGCCATGAAGGCGAGCAATACTCGTTAAATCTGTCAAGAGCTCAAACATCCTCATGTTGGTGTGGAAGTTAGGAGAGGGGGTTTCCTGCTCAGGTGTCGTCCTCGTCTCTTGACCATGGTTCAAAATTGCATCACCAAAAGCCCCAGAGTAGCCGTGAATAGTGCACTGTTAATATTCACTCACCCATGAATAAAATGTAAATATCTAGATGTTAGCATATGATTTTAATCAAACAACATTTGTATGATATATTTTGTTCATATATTTCATTTTTCCTCATATTTTTATGTATATATTTATAGATGAATGACAAAGGAGACTTTTTTCCTCTATGGGGATCATGTTTAGGGTTTGAATTACTTCATTATCTAGTAGCTCAAAAATTGTGGATGAAAGCTTGTGCTGCTCAAGATATAGCCACAAATTTAGAGTTTGTGAAAGGTAATGTAAAATTTTTTTATTGCTAGTAAAATACAATAGAGTACCTTTTGTACATTTGAAAAAAAAAATATTGAAAGATATTCTTGATTATTTTTTTTGAACAAAAAATCCCCCCCCCCCCCGATAGTAAATTAATTTCAGCCATTTATTATTGAGTATATGTTATTTTATATTTGTAGATATACTGTAATTTACATGTATAATGTGTCTTGTTTATTGTATGTATATGTTACCGGCAAAGTATGAAATGCCGGCATTCTATAGAATGCCGGATGTTTTTAGGCAAAGTATGAAATAAGAGAATTATTTCATACTTTGCCTAGGCATTCTATAGAATGACTAAAACTGTTTAGGCAAAGTATGAAATAAGGTCATGATAAGGTTACTATATCAATGACGTACATTTCTAGAAAATACAAATGTTATTCTGATAAAATAATGAGAGTGGCATTAAAAAATTATTCAAAATACGTAAAGGAAAAAGAAGATTGTACCAAACAAAATTTATGTCTTTCTTTTGTTAAGGAAAACAAAATTTTCAAATAAAAAATAACTTAAAATTAATCTAGTTATTGCAACATGGTAGGCTTGAATGGCATTTTGAATTACATTTCATTTCATTTTTCACGCAAAGAGCGTTCTTATTCTTTCTAGTTTTTTAATAATTCCTTTTGTCCAAATTCTGGAGATGTTTGCCAAATAAGGTCTATTACAAATTTATGTTCATTCAAAAATTGACAAACTTGTTGAGTAGTGCTGAGTGCCACTGATAATTGTAACGTATGGCATAGGTTGTCTACCCCTGCTATAGACCTTGGCTCCTTCTCCAACACTACAACTTGCTTCTCCATTTTCATGCATTACAGGAAAAAACAAATTTTTTTGCTGAAAAAGTTTAAGTAAAATTGAGTATTTTGACACTCCGAACAAACCACAATATACAACTTACAAATTCTGAGCCTGAGGCCCGCGTTAAAAGCCTCATGCCTTGCCACGCAATATTCAAAAGGAATCGGAGATGTATTTCATACTTTGCCGGCTTGTTTTAGGCATTCTATAGAATGCCGGATTTCATACTTTGCCGGTAACATATAAATCAATTAATTTTTTTTAGCATCCTCCAAGTTAGAAAGAAAGAAAAATGTATTTCTTCTTTTTACTTCTCTATTTATATTGCAATGTTATTTTGCTTAATTATTGTGTAGTATTTTTAATTTACTTCACATAGAATTTTAGAGAATTATATAAAGGCATAATACAGAATAAATTTTGGTACAATTTACCATTATAAATTCTGCAAATACTTATAAAGAAAGGGGACCCCCCCTACTTTTTTCATTTATTGATGGAAGAATAAAAGCAATGCATTATATATTTGATATGTTGATTGTCTATATCAAATATATGGTATTTAGCAATTTAAGCAATTTTTCATTGTTATAAACTTCCATAAAATGTATTGCAAATTTAATTTTTACTGTAAAAGTGATTAAATAAAATCATTTTTAAATATATTTATTGTAATTGAATATAAATGTTTATGGTTTAAAAATTTCATATTTTATTCTACTTTAACTTAAGTTTTATATTACTTATTTTGCAATTGTTTATATTGATTGTGGTAATAAAAATGAAAGTTTATATTATATCAACCTTTTAAAAGTTTATTTTAAGGAAAATTATTCTGAGAGGGTTAAAATATTATCAAAAGATATTTTGAAAGATATTATGACAGATATTTTTTTAAAAATAAATATTTTTAAAATGAATAAAATAATGTAAAAATAAGCTTTTGGAAATTAGCTAAAACCTAATAGAATTGTTTTAGATTGTGATTTTCCAATACATTTAGTAATTGATACCAATAACAAGATGTTTCATTATTTTTTCTGTTTGAAATGGGGCTGGGGAGTGGTAATTACCATTGCAGTCCTAGTACTTTCTCCAGGGACTGGTATCATTTTTTAGCATGGCACCATATAAGTGGATACCAATTGCCACAATGTAATGTGTTTCATTATTAAAATTAAGGTACTACTAAAAATTTTTTTCTAAAATTAAGATTCCAAATTTTAGAATTTGCCACTATGTTATGTGTTTCATTATTAAAATTAAGGTACTAAAAAATTTCTAAAATTAAGATTCCAAATTGATTTGTTCTAAAAAAAGTTTTATTTTTTTGAGAATTTTGTCAAAATTTATTTTAAGATTTCTATTTGGGAAAAATTGTCATAACAAGCATTTTTTATAAAATTAAAATTATGTACATTTTTTAACAAATTTAATTTTTTTTAGTGAAATAAAAAATTTTTTTCTACAAATTTATTGTGAGTTGTAGTAACTACATTAACAAAGCAGCAGCCTTGATACTTTCAAAATTCATCTCTTCAATGTATTCTTTGTGTAGAATAATTCAAATTGTAGCGTAAGATAGTAGTTTTAGTTACTCTCCTTGTTACTAGGTAGTGATTTAAAATGATGAGGTTTAAGTCCTTGTGTATTTGTGGATTAACTTTTAAAATTTCATGATTAAACATATAAGACAAATTTTAAATATATTATTACTTTCATTTAGGTTATGAAGACAGCAAAATGTTCCGAAACCTTGAACCATCGCTAGATAATGCAATGAAAAACGAAAATGTTGCTATTCATTATCATCGGTGGTGTTTTACTCCACAGGTAAGATTTTAATCAAACATAGCAAGTTTTATTAGTTAAGAGTAATAAAATAACTATTCCTTTATATTTACTATTGAAGAAAATGCTAATTATATGTATGTTTATTCCTATATTTTTAGAATTATACACTATCTGGATTAAACAAATATTTTAAAGTTCTGGCTTTGAATCGAGATTCTAGAAATATGTCTTTTGTATCAATTGTTGAAGGTAAGAAAACCTTTTTTTCAATAAAACTAGGAGGGGTACCCCCCCTAGGGTTGCCCCAATTGTACAAATTATACAACTATTCATACTCATTACTCAAATTGTAAAACTGTTAATTAATGTGTAATATGTAGTTCTATTTATTTGTCCTTTTTTTCACAAAATTCATTCTTAGCACTCCTCTTCAGTTGAGTTCATCTCTGAAACCCAACCATATTGGTGACATTATATGAAACAAAGCTCACGGTTGCCAATTCAGCATGCATGATACATGCAAAATTAAGGTTGCCAGTTTGGCAAGTTACCTTGAACGCTGGCATTGTTGCGATAGTACTTAATAAATTTACTACAGCATCACGAAAAACTTTTTTTTTATTTAAAGAGATATAAAAAAAATCTTAAGTGTTTTCTGTCAAATGCTTTTCTTTTTTAACATAATTTTTGTTCACCATGTCCTGTAAATTTTTTTTAAAAAAAAGATTCGAAATTGGAATACCATGTTAAGTAAATTTTATGAATTTTTAAATTAATATATGTATTTTTCTAGAGTAAAACCAATTTTCACAGTTCATTTTAAAATAAACATTTTATAACAATTATAAAAGATTATCCAAATAAAAAAATTGTGTTTTACATTTTTATAGCTTACAAGTATCCATATTATGGAGTTTCATTTCATCCAGAAAAGGTTTTGTTTGAGTGGATATTATCAAAGACTCACCAGCACATTCCTTATAATCTGGATGCTATTCGTGTATCTCAGTATTTTGCAAACTTTTTTGTCAATGAAGGTAAATAACAGATAAAAATACCAAGTTCTGGAAAATTATTTTATACTTTAATTGCAAAGAATTTATTGAATTTTGTATAGCATTTTATAAATTCTTTCTCTAAAAAGTAATAATTGAGATACTTTTATTTTACAGCAAGAAAAAGTTTTCACAAATTTCCAAGTAAACAAGTTGAAGATGCTGTGCTCATATATAACTACAATCCAGTATTCACCGGTCAATTTGGAACCAATCCAAATACACAAAGCTATTATTTCATGCAGTAATTGCTTTTCTTCTTAAAATATGCTTATGTAATAAAATGAATGTTTCTTTCAAACTTAAATTAAAATATGAAAAATTTAAGCAAAATTAATTGCAGTTATCAAGTATTAAAATGGATTGATATAAAAGTAAAGAGCATTGAAAATTCCTTTAAATGAATATTTAGTTTTATATAAGGGAAAATGTTGCTTTAATCTTTTTATGCAAAGTAATAAGAGCTTTAAAAAATTATAATAGCTATAGTTAAGTGCATAAAATTTTACATATTTTTTACCCTTTATATTTGTCTTAAATTTTTTTTTGTTTGGTAGTTATTATATATATATAATATCATTTTTATTTTATTTTTACAATTTTATATTTAGTTGTGTTTATAGATAAAGTGAATATTTTTCCACTATGAAAAGTTTTTATTTATATTGTCACATTAGTAAAAGCCTTTAATTAGGTTGTGATCAAAATTAATTCTTAGTACTGCTTTTTTGGAATTATTTTTGTACATGTTTTGTAAATTTCTACTTATATTTTTGTTCAAAGTGTTTTTAGAGCATTTAAGGTAGCGCTTTTGATACTTATTTTATTAAATATTTTTATATTAAGCTTGCTGCGATGCCAATTGGAATTTAATAAATGTTTGACTGTTGGAAATAGATTTTTAGGTGACTTTTTACAAATGTTATATATATATGTATATATAATGCTTAATAAATTTTTGATATGCAGCAAGTTTATGTGATTCGAGTTATTTTTGAATGGTACAAAATTGCAGATAATAAAACGATGCATACCTGAGAAAAAGATTTATATAACAGTTGTTCCAAAAGTTCTCTTAAACTTTAAAAAGAAAGAAATGCTGATAAAGAAGTACAGTTTGCAAGAAAGTTATCACAAGTAAACTTAATTTTTTTAGTGGTAAAAACATTCTTTAATTAAAAATATCACTGGTAGAGGGCACTGGCATTCCATAACACAATGTACAGAATAAAAGAATGCTCTATACAGATTTCTTCCTATAACAATTGTTCAACATATCCCTGTAACATTTTCCGACACAACTAAGTTGGCCATGCGATCCTCCAACCTCGACCAAAGATAGTGAATAGGACTGGATTGGAATAGTTTGGAGGTGCACCATTCTGCATGAAGCTTATTACAGATAACACACCTCTTTGATTGAATGTGAGCATGACTAAAAATATATTTGCTGCTAAAAAAATCATATTACCCTGTGAGCTTTTTCTTGCAAACCACACTTTTTTAAAAATTCATTACAAAGGAAGAAATGATAAACAATCTTTTGGTGCACCTTGTATATACAAAACTAAAAGATTCATATGGTAGTTATCCTAATCTAATGTCATACTAGCACTTCCTCAATGGGCTCATGAAAGTATACTTAATAATTTTAGTCAAATGCAGATGATATCCAAATTAATGTCTCATTATTTAAACAAGCCATGCTAGTATTTTGAGACCAAGTTAAATTTGATGGTCACAGCATTTATTTTCTATATTGAGACAAATATTTTGATTTTAAGCAGATACTATATTATCACATAATGGGAAACCTTTTAAAAATGTGACACATTTATTTGAAATGTTTGATGCTTTTAAAAACTAACTTTGGGGAAGAGTGAATGCGCAAAAAAACTTGTAAAGAGATTATAAAGTTTATTAAAATCGGTTTTATTTATAAAATAAGTAATTTTAGTGGTTTAAATTTTCTATTCAAGTTAATATGTTGTATTTTTCGTACTCATAGTTCAATATTTTTCAGTACAGTACTCAAGCATTGTAAATGAGATTAAAAATCCATTTTCATGCAGATTACATATTGTATAATAAGATTACAAACTAAATAGCTTGCAAGTTAGTTCTCAGTTACTAGTGGCCATGGCAGTCTAGAAGTCAAGGTCACAGACTTGTGGCTGGGGGCTTGTCATGAGTTTGAGCCTAGTACCACTGAAGACTCGCTATGCAGAGAGGGCGGATGCATGTCGCTGCTCGAATGTCCTCCTGTTGGTGTGGCGTGGAAGTTAGGAAAGGGGTTGCCAGCTCGGGTGTCGTACTCGTCACTTGACCATGGTTCAAAATAACGAGGCCTATCACCATAAGTCCTTGTGTAGCTGAATAGTGCAATGTTAATATTCACACTCCAATGTCATGAAATTTGTTTCAGAATCAGTTATCAGTGATGAATTCGTTACTTTTGATCCAACAGTCAAGTGAGAAGATTAACTACCAAGCAGGTAGGTTACTCTTATTTTCCTCACCACACTTATTAATTTTACAAATTTTATTTAATTTACACTGGCGTAGCTAGCTCTGAGGGGGCCCTGTATCAAAATTCCTTTGGTGCCCATTTTTAGATATGGAAGCCCTGTTAGTAGGACTGTAGTTACACATGTTGGGGTCCTGTTTCATTGATTCGGTGGTAACTACGCTCTTGTTAATTTACAACAAATGCTAAATAATGCAATCAAAACTTGAACATGTAGCTCTTTGTGTGAAGTAATGAAAGACTAATTGTATTTTATATCTAATTGAACCTCATTTTAAAGAATGTTATGTGGAAATTTAGAGAGTTCTTTAAATTATTAGTTCTTTTGCCTTGTCATTTGATTATTCAAATGGTTTCATATTATGATATGTTACCAACTGAATATTTCACAACTGTAAGGGTATCCTTATAAAGCAAATGTACAGTGAAAAATTATCCAAAAATTAGGTCAACATTTCATAAGTCTTAAATTATTCTGAGAAATGATATGTATCACCTGATATCTTACCATCCAAAATTCCATTCACCTTTTCAAGAAAAACATACATTAGTTTTTTTTCCTTATGTCTAATATGATTGTCAGTGATGGGCAAACATTTTGGTAGGCTAATTTAATTTGTAAAAAACTAGAAAAAATTATAAATTTCAACAATTTATTATGAATATAATGGATGAAACCTTAACTCTCTCTGTCCCTCATAACTCTCCCAAGTTTTTGAAACTTATTTAATAATGTTATGCACATTTGTTGAGTCATATAATTTTTTGCATATGGAAAAGTTCTTTAATTCATTTCTATAGAGGTTTTGCAACATCCTTAATGAATTTAAAACACTGAAACTGAAAATTTTTCATACTGTTATTTAAAAATCTGGTAGACAAGATAAGCCCTGTAGGAGGATTATCACTGGTCTGTATAATATTGCTCTAAAACAGAGATTTCCTTCCTGGTCTCATAGACCCCTTGCCATATTTTTCGGTTTGGGGTAGACCCCTGCTTACCTAGTATTGAGCTGGTATGGAGCTACTTACTTTAAAAGACTTAAGTTTTAAATATTATACTACAGTCAGAAATTTAATACTTTAATTAATTAATGCATAAAATAACTGATCAACAAACAAATTTTGAATGTAAGGGATGAATTAGTTACTTCAATAACAAATTTTCAACATTTAGCACCAATCTTGTCAAGTTTAGCTCTAAATCTCCTCGATTAGTAGTGTTCAGTCTTTTTTCTTTTGGAGATTGGCAGCTGCACTGAAACTCTTTCTCACTAAGAAAAAAGCAAAGGTTAAAAGGTTTTTCACAATATTCCATAATTTGGGATAAATAACTGGTATGTCTTTTCAAAGCCATGCCAAGTATGTCAATTGCCAGCATCCGTTTCTAAACTCTACTTTAAGATCTCCTTTGGTGCCTATTTTGATCAGTTCCTTTTGTAATACGACTTTTTTTTTTCAATTTGACCATAGGAATTCAATGCCTACTGTGGTAATACCATATTCAAAGCATTCTTAAACCTAGTTTCAAAAGGACATTTAAATGTTGAATGTAGGTTAAAACATCTTCCTGTGAGATTGTTCGTAGTCAATTGATAAAATGGGAAAATTCGTGATGTCCAGTATTATACTCCTTTAGCTTTAAAATGATGGTCCTTGTTTCAATGAAATTTATGCTGCATCTTGCATCTGATAAATTCTAGTTTCAGTTTGATTAAATTTCCGTTTAAAATTAAAATCATCTGATTTAATAAGATCCACTATTTTAGACTCCCATGTACACATCATAAACCTCCAAATTATTTTTTTGCTGACGAAGACCCCCTCGGGGTCGATATAGGCCACTTTGGGAATCACTGCTCTTAACTATTAAATCTCTTAATTTTAAGCAGACATAGAACTTTATAAATATATAAAAGCTTCATTTGATACTTTATTAACATTGCACTTCAAAGCTCAGAGGGGGCTATTGGAGAGAGACCTTGTAATTTTGAATTTCTGGCATAAAAGTTAGGAAGGGGTTTGAAAAATGTATGTACTTAAAATGCCAAATGAAAACTAGTTTTTGCTTCAGCCATTAATTTATTTAGATTTATGAAACACAACATAACTTTGCAAATACACAAATTTGACTAGATTCTACCCAAACATTTAACACCAATTTATTTGAAACAAAAACTGCCACCAATATAACATACAGATACATTTTGTGTGGTCATAATTATCACAGGAAACACATACTTTCATAATATCTATTGCACAAACTCATTTAATACATATAACATTTTTTTAAAGCAAATACCATTAGGCTGTTGGATTCTAAAGAATTTTTGCTTTTGTCATTTTATATAATCAAATACCATGCCATTTTTCATTAAAATGTACTGTTAACTTATTCTATTACATGAAAATTTTTATGAATTTTGTATAAAGTTGTATCGAGGTAATGGTGTAGTTTGGCTGAAAATAGCTACAGGGATAAATAAATATTTTGGTAATTAACTGATTAACATATTTATACATAATGAAAATTCCACAAAATATTTAGTCAATTATATTTATACACACACATTTAATGACAATTTTAACATAACTTAAGGAAGCTTGATGCACATTGATAATAAAGTTATATTGCTTATACAAAAGCTTCTTGGAAGAAATTAAAATTGAGGTCTGCACAATTTTGTGTAAAACAAATGCTTTATTTGATTTTAAATTTAATTGTCATTCTGTGGAATGCATAGAGATGTGTGAAAAAGTATAGTTGAATCAATTCAACAGAACACTTAAATTTTTTTACATTTATATGGTGTATGTATGAAATAAAACTCTTACCAAATTTAATTCTTTGAATCCTCAACCTCTTCTTCAAATACAATAGTTTGACGGGTTTTTTTAAATTATAGAAGTGTTTTTTTTTTTTTAAAAAAAGTTCAATATGTTATGCATTATGATTTTTGTAATATCACTTAAGTATAATTGAGGATATGAAATTCACAGCTGATTCAATATTTTGTCATTTTTTCAAATAAATTAGCGAGTATAAAATTGGGGAAAGAGAGAAAACGTATCTGTTTTTTAAATAAATTGAGCATGAAAATGATACATAACTGTTATTGCTTTGTATAAAACTGTTTTTAATTCACAATCCAATATGACTTATCAAAAAATTAAAACTAATTACAGTTATATTTCTGGCATTATAAAAATATAAACTTAAACTAAAAATATTCAACACCCCCCCCCCCAATATTTAGAAAAGGGTAAACATACATAATAAAAACAGCAAAGATGGATGCAAAGAGTTATCATTAACACAAACAAAAAATTCTCCATGTGGAACAGGTTAACTTCGAAAAACAATTTTGATTCAACAATGTTTTCCACATTATAATTTAATGAAGTATATAGAACCAGAATGTTCAAGGTTATTTAAAAAAATTATTTCCAGATTTGAGTAAATGTAAAGAAGGTACAAAGAAAGAAAAATAATACTTTTAGATATATAAAATAAGAGTCAACTCGTAATACTAGTTGCTTTTATATATTAAAATCCCATAAAATTAAGAAAAAAATTTACTCATTACACAGTACAACATTAATCCGTTCTTAAAAAAAAATCTAAGACAACATAAACAAATTTGAAATTTTCAATGGAAAATAAAACTGGTAACACTTAAATAGAATAATAAACAGAAAATACAATGCAATAAGTTTTTCAACATGTTATTATAAATTCAAGTTCTATAAAATTAGACTATTAATACTTCTATTTTTTCCAATATATTTTTACACCCTTATAATTTTGCTAAAACACTTTCATAAATATAGTAATTAAATGATACTTGGTACCAATATGCATCACTACAAATGTAAAATGTCAATATATTGAATGTACAAATGTTTGATTTATTTATAGAAACTAACAAATATTTCAAGCAAAGCGTAATGCTGTACAAAATCAAATAACCATAAAAATTAAGTAAAAACTATATTAAAATATCCAACACATAAAAAAAATCAACAGATAAATATTTTTTTCATTCTAAATATTGCACAACCTAATACTGTTTTAAAATGAGAATAAGAAAAACAAATCTTTTATACATATATAACTCAATATAACAACTGCCTAAGCACAACTATCAAAATAATTAACATAAAACAAATTTCTTCAACTGTCGTTGAATGATTTTGCGAAACATATCTAAATAATAAATACTAAGCTAAAGATGTTTGATACACATTTTAACCAACACTTAAATTGGGAAAAATTCACAATAAATATAAAATACATTTTTGATTAAGTCAGTGTATTTAGACTCTTAAAATTATTTATCATTATATTTTGTGTGATGAAAATATAAAAAAAGGCTTGGTAGTAGAATCTTTTAAAAATTTAAGCACATATTAAATTTTAGAATTTTTGTAGGAATAAAATTATTAAAATTGCAAAGTCTGTTAGAAGATTTACAAGTTAAATAAAATTTATAACACACAAGGCTTGATTTTTATTTATTATTAAGCAATATTCATTAATTTTCTTAAAAAAATGAATCATAATATTAGTGAAAATGGTAAGGACCATAGTCGTTTGAACATGGTCTAAATATAATACTGCTTTCATGGCTTAGTACAATGAAATGAAATATATCTATTTTTCACCAAGTCAGACTTTATTGTGATTTTGTAATTTATTGATTTCTACAACAAACAACGGCTTTAATAATTTAAATTTTAAGAATGTACAAATAATAAAATATAAAACAGATTTTCTTATAGCATTTTGTTATTTTTTCAGGATTGATATCAATAAAAAATACAGATTGCATATGAAAACGTTAAAATAGACAGGAAAAAAAAAATGTATCCTATTTTTATGTTATTAATTCCTATTTCACTTTAAAGACCCAATTTTAAAATGACATTCACTACAGAACAGTGATTTGTGCTGCTCTGTATTTAATGTAATTGTTACTTTTTAAAAACGATTTGTCTAATAATGAGTTTTAAGTAAATGGCCCAATGGTAACCAATTTAGATATGGTATGATTATGGAACAGTTTAACCCTTTTAGCGGTTTGCACTTAAAAGTCTTGCCATTCTGGAGATGCTTCAAAAATGCACTGCACATATTTTTTTGCTTTCAGGTGGGGTTCTCAAAAGCGGTTGAGCCGTATTTTTAAGAATGCAGCTCGGCCGCTTTTGGGAATCTTGCTTGAAGGCAGAAAAAGCATCTCTGGAATGGCGGAATTTTATGTGCAGACCGCTTGGAGGGTTAATTCATTTTAAAAACTTTTTTTTTTTTATTCACTAAGAACAGTTTACTCACACATTCTGAAGATAATTGTGTAGTTTTACATTTTTGTTCTTTTATATAAATTCGCAGGTGTCCTATATAATACATTCATCAGGAAACTTTGTTATCCCTAAGCTCATGAATATTTAACAATATCTGATCAAGCATATCTTCGAATATTCATCAATAATTACTACGCAGTGAGTATCAAATATGCCTTTAAGTACCAAAGATACACCAGTAAGAGTAGAGCCCATCTTACTATAAAATTTTCATGAAAAAACACTGTCACAAAGCACAATGAAAAATTTATCACAAATTGAAAGCAGTTTATAGCAGCTCTGAGGTAAACTAGATGAAAATGCACAGAACAAATACAATGTAGAACATTAATGAAAATCAATGTAACTATTCATTAAAAAATTTAACAAAAAAAAAAATGATAGTCACAACAACAATAACTCATAAGACTAGAGATACACAATACAAGAGTAAATGGAATTGGCTTTTCATCCTTTTGAAACATCTAAGTCAGACAGCATTATGGGTATTACCAGATCATCCATATTTGGCATGACTAAGATTTTCTAAAGAGATAAAATACAAAATTAAAATCTATAAAGCAAAGAAGATTCATATTTTTTTATAAAAAATACTATAAATATTAAATTGTGTATTTTGCACTAAGAATTGTATCAAAATATCATTTAAAGATTGTTGTCCATCTAGAATGAGGACTATTAGTGGTAGACCTCATAATTTTGAGCCATGGTCAAGAGATGAAAAGACAACACTTGAACTGGCACATTCTACTCCACACCAATATGATGGCTGAGTGAGTGAGTGA
Organism: Trichonephila inaurata madagascariensis; assembly: GCA_019973955.1. Lineage (NCBI taxonomy): Eukaryota > Metazoa > Arthropoda > Arachnida > Araneae > Nephilidae > Trichonephila > Trichonephila inaurata. The sequence goes on from BMAV01002965.1 coordinate 62,896, forward strand.
ATATTAAGGTTGCACTGTTTAATTACACAAAGGCTTTTGGCGATGGACCACGTAATTTTGAACCATGGTCAAGTGACGTGGACGACACCTGAGCTGGCACCCCCCACTTCTAAATATGGTGGTGGAAGGTCAAGGTATTGGATTGTAGCTGGTTTGTCATTAGTTCAAGCCCAGTACCACAAAAGACCAGCTGTGTAGGGGAGCGATGCTTGTTAAATCTGTTGAGAGCTCAAACGTCCTCCCATTGGTGTGGTGTGGTAGTTAGGAGAGTGGGGTGCCAGCTCAGATGTCTCTTGACCATGGTTCAAAATGACGAGGTTTGTCGCCAAAAGCCCTTGTATAGCCGATGTTAATATTCACTCACTCCACACCAATAGTTCAAGACTTTGATCCTTGATAGATATTTTTTTGTCAGGTCCTCTAAACAGCAAGTTTTTAGCAGCATTATGAATCAAACTCATGATTCAATAGAAATAATGCTGTCTATGAGAAATCATGACTACCACCCCTTGGCTACCCCAGTCATATCTTTTAAGAAAGAAAATATTACAGCATTTTTTAAAAAATTATATTTTATGAATGTGATACTTATAGAAACAGAGTAACATTTACTCGGCTGACTGAGCTAGACAGTGTGATAAATTGTTTGAATCAAAGTGTTCCATAAATGAATTTTTGTGTATAGAAAAAACTAAATAACAAATAATTCACTCAGAAAAATCTCAGAAATACTCACTGTGATACAAATTGAAGTTGAATATGATTATTACTATTATATTTTAAAAATTGTGTATATTTAACTAAAAAACAAACAAACTATATACATATTGTATTTATTATTCTGTTGAATGAAATATTTTCCATATGTTAAATAATATTTGCACTTTTTATGAATTTTAGCATTAACATACATGAGGGAAAATAATCATTTCTCCCTTGAAGAACCTCAGAATTTTAATTAGATTCCCAATTTAATGGTAATTCAAAAATTTAGAAAAAGTAGGGATGGAGGGAATAATTTTAAGTAAACAAAAGTTTAGGAAAATGTCAAAAAAACTAAATCATATAATTACAGTAAATCAAACAATTTTTAAAATAAAGAGCACCCCCTTGCCTATATTATCCCACTAATTAAGACAATTGAATTTAAAAATGAGTATTATGAATATGAATGTAATACAAATAGGTTTTACATGGAAACCAAGCAAAATCTACCGTATTTACTTTTTCCATTATTAAAGCTACTGAAAATCGGATGCGGTTTAGAATCGAATTTAAAAAAAAATGCGTTGGATGGAGCAATTAGAGCAATTTCAGGTTCTAAACTGTATTACACTATTTTTCATTCTTCACAAAGACTTGGTGAGAATTTGGGGTG
>BMAV01002965.1:69273-83648 GCA_019973955.1 Trichonephila inaurata madagascariensis
TCAAAGAAAACTCTTCCAATGAGGACATTTAACCATATCAAGTTACTTTGTGACGTAGAAGTAGATTTTGATAGCCTATTTTCATCCTTTTTATCCTTTGTTCCAGATGAAAATGAGTGATCATGATGAGCAGGATTCAAGAGATGGGACATATACAGCTTGAATTTTTCTTGCTTCGACAGAGATAAATCAGTAAACCCATCTATGTCATCAGTCTCTTTATCTATTGAATCTGTGTCATAATTTGAGCATAACTGCAAAGAGGCTAAATCAACAGATATTGTTCTTTTATTTTCTAGAGAGCAAGTGTCGATGGCGGCAATGTTAGGTGATGATGAGGGAGAATGGGATTTAAGGAGTTTGATTCGTGATGCCTTCTTGAAGCGATTGTACCACAAGTCCTTATCTCTATCTGTACGAGCAAATAAATATAATACAACTTCATTATTTTCATTGATACGTGGAATGTATCGCTTGACCGGGGACTCCTTGCGGCCAGTCGCTTTTGTTGGCACAGAAGAATCAGTGAGGTCCTTAGCAAAGTTAGAGAGCACAGACTGCTTGGGATTAGGAATTCTTAAACAAATAGGATACTTTTTACTCCAAAGCCTAAGAAAAAGACAAAAATAGGAAAAAAAAATATTTTACCAATGCTACATGAAATAAAAAATGCAAAATTAAAAAGTTGCAGAAAGCATTAAAATATTGCTATTAAATTAATTTTCATCAATAAGTGATCAATGCATACATAATTTACTTAATAAACAAATCAAGATAGTAAAATTTAAAAAAAATCCCTCTTTAGTATTTTTATTTTTAATCATTTTATTATTTAAGAGATGCCCATCAGATATAGTGGTTAGTGACACTGACTGCTGTGCCGTAGGGCCTGGGTTCAAATCTCAGAGAAGGCATGGATGTTTGCAAATGTGTAGTGCCTTTGCGGCATGGGGTTACTTTACATAGCCATCGAGCTGCAAGCCCTCTCATGAGGTTGTTGGAAGGGGAAGAGAGGTGGGAGGCCTCTGACGACCCCCAGGGTGTTCTCCCTCTAAATTGGGGTGGAACCAAACCAAATCGTACTGTCACCTGTATGGTGCTCAAGACTACAGCTAACGACAGTTGTACTACTAGCCCCTTGCCATGATGAATTTCGTGGGCCTTGATCTAATGTTACTGTTGATCAGGCGGTAAAATTAACAACACTATTGTAAGTTAATATAATTGAATTTCCACAGCAACATAGTGACTGTTATACAAACAAAAATACAAAAATTACTGCATATAGTATTCTTGTCAGCTTAAAAAAAACAAGACATTATAACTCATGTACTTTAAAAAGAAAAGAAAGAAAAAAAAATCGTCTTGGAAGGGTTTTTTAAAATTTAAAAGCCTCAATGATTACTAATTTTATATAAATGTGAATCAAAATTAATGCATTTTAATAACAGAACAAGCAAAAGTGAGGTAGGGAAAAAATTAGCTTTCTGTTAAAATAATACATTTGACAGCTGTCTGATTACATGCACATATGACATTAATTGCATGAAATGAAGCATAAACTATTGGGGGAGGGGAAGACAATGTGAGGAACTTTATAACTGGTCAGATTTGAAATAGAAATTGGCCAGAAAATCTGTGTACAAATTAAACTAACCATTATAAATATCAATTTAAAACACCATAAAAAAAAATCTTCATTTGAAAATGTTTGAAAAAACAATGTCTTAAATTAGTTAAAAGTTAACATAAATCGATATAACATTCCTTTTTTATATAGAAATGTAGATTTTGAAATAACACTACAAAAAGCAACATGAAAGGTAGTGATGATGGATAGCATAATTTTGAATTGCAGACACAGGATGAGGCTGACACATCAAAGCTGATATTTCAATCACTTAAATTCCATCTGACATTAGGAGGCAATTTTAAATTTCAATTCCATATTATTGTGCACTATAGGTCTTTAATGGAATATCTTCTTGTTATTATAGAAACATATTTGATGCAATTTATTACAACAAACATAAATAAAAACAAGACAATGATTTTGGCAGGTTTTTTAAAACATTTTTAGATTAAATAAAGCTTCCCTAACTTTTGTACAGTTTGATTTTACAAAAAGGTGTATAATAAAATGTATATACATATAAAACAGAAGACTTTAGATAAAATAAGTCTGAAAGGAAACTTTGTAGAAAACTAGAACTTAAAAAGAAAGGCCTGAAAAACCGACAAAGCACACAAAGGCAAGAAAATATTACAATGAATCAATAGAGGAGGAAAGTTCTCAAGATATTTGTAAAGAGGGAAGTAGATTTATTATTCTTATTATATCTGATTCATTTTTCATTGTAAAAATATATTTCAATACAGCAGTTACATAGCAAAAATATAATCAATAAGTTTGAATCAAAAACAAGTATATCTGAACCTAGAAAAGAAGTTACTTCATTAGTATTGCAAGGTATAATATCAATAGATACAGATAATTATTTTCACAATGATAAGATAATCCTCAACAAATAAATTTTTCCTATACCAACTGTGACAACAACTTTTTTTCATGAGATAAACATCTACAACTTATATGAGTACAAAAATGAATTAATTTCTTAAAATACATTTAAAAAGTATGATTCAAAATTCTTTAGCATGTCACAGTAAAGTATAAAATTGATTGATAAAAAAAAAGTATGTTACACAACCTTAATGGAAACATAAAATATTCCAGGAATGACAATTAGGGATTGTTTCAAAAGAAAAATATAAATTACAGGAAACTTGCTTTTTAATTTCAGTTCCTACTACAGCAAACAATGGGAAAGAGGAAATGCATAATGACTTTCAAACAGATGTTTTTGAAAGCACATTTGACAAGACATGCACAGCTGTTGTAAAACAAATTGAAGGAAAAATACTGAGTGCAATCAAAATTATTTCATCATTCAAACATGTGTAATATATTTCTTGGAGCTTCTTTTTTTAAAATCTACTCAATGAGGAATTTTTTATGAAATTTTACAGATGTTTATTATTTTTCTTAACAAAATAAAAACTTATTTAAAATATTTTTAAAGATCTGAACAACTTGAGATTATACACTTTGATTTTACTGAAATGATTTTGTAGTTTTTGTAGCAATTTAAAGATATTTAACTACTTTTTTGGCACTTGATAATAAAATGAATCATGCATAACTTTTTACTGTATGGAATTTTTCAATTTTCATTAGTTTAGACAAAAATTATTTAAGAAAAGTTTTAAAACAGCTAGCAAAAATCATACTAAAAATGTGAAATTTCAACTGAGCATACTTTTAAAGAATTAAAACTAAACACGAACAGACCAATTAAAAAAAAAATCTCATGTAAGTAATGAATTTTTAAAAAATGAGCATAATTTATGTTTTACGTGTAACCTTCAAAAGCAAAATAATATTTCAAATAGTTAAATCAAATTATCATAAAAATTTAGTCTCCAAAGAAGTTTCAAATTTAATAGGATTAGGATAATTTAAGTTTTTTTCTGAAAATAAAATTGGGATACACTTTTGATTAGGGGATTTTTAATATATAATATATATTTTCATACTGCGGCATAACAGAGAATACCAGGGCCCCTGCAAAGTTATGTTTTGGGTCCCAAACCAGGTCTTACAAAGAATTGCAGTACTATAACATCAGGTTTTTGGCACTCTAAAATCCTAGCCCTTCCCTGTGATGTGGGGTTGCAGGGGTGTATGTTACACTACTGCAGACTGCGAGTTACCGAGTAAAGATATGTTTTATATTAACTCATTTGGCGATTTCGTGAGACAGCCTTGGAGGATAAGACCAAAAGCTACATTAGATTTTGTGTAAGAAAATCAAAGAAGAATATTGCAATCTCTTTTTAAATCAGAGACATGTTGTTTGCAACATAATGGGGTAGATATCCAAGATTTTAAGTGCTATGCACTTTCTTGCTTATTGAGTAAAAATGTTACTGGGATTACATAAATTAAACAATGAAAAGTGTCTTTAATGTTGATGGTACAGTATAAAATCAATTATTTTGAACTAAAAAATTTTTTTTCAATGAGACAGTTTTCTTTCTATGGTTATGTAAACACTCAAAACTCCCATATTTCAGTGATGACAAATTCCCATTCATTGATATAAATATCTTTACATACTCAAAAAGTTCATGTGTGGAGGGGCCTATAGGTAGTGGGAAAATGGAGATTATTAGGGACCCCCCCCCTTGCAAAGTCAGGCTTTGTGCCCCAAGCCATACTTGGTGTCAGTCAGGCTTTGGGCCCCCAAGAATCCTGGGCCCACGTGATGGGGTGGTTGGTAAATGTTACACCATTGTGTTTATACAAAATGCAGAATCAATGCTCTTTCTTTTCCCTAGTTTGCATTGATTTTATGACATGAATTATTTATTAATATCACACTTAGAAGCTACATGAAAATTATTGGAGAAAATGAACCTCATACTTTTGAACTAGGCAAGTGATGAGGATGACACACAAGTTAATGCACACTTTCCAAACTTCCACTCTGATTTGAGGAACCTCAGCCTCAATAAACTAACATGCATCAACTCTTTTACATAACAGGTCTTTAGTGGCACCAGAACTTGAACCCTAGACCCTGCAGAAAAATAAAAACCCTGAATTCATGACCATGACATCTCAGTTACTGTGGTCTTTGTGAAATAAACATGTAATCACTTCACCCCTGGATATGATAACATCTGTGGATATATAGGCTGCTTGTGGACCTCAATCCCATATCTGGAGTGACAGATGGTGTAGCATCGCCTCATTAGATGAATGTTTGCTACCCCTCTTGTCCTTTTTAAAGCCCTGAGGCAAAACAGATGTTGAGCTCTCTTGAACTGTTCTCCGACACCCAGAGGTGAATAGATTCACCAGATAGCCTTTCTTCACAGCAATCTATAAGGAATGCACTTATTCTTTCATTCCCTCTCGTATGTGGGCAGTATACACTTGTATGAAAAGGAGTATCAGCTTTTGTGAGGAAGGAATGTGTTTTTAGTGTGAAAGTGACAGGTCGATTTATACTCTCCACATGATTTACAAGGTGCGACGACATAGACAATCTCAGTTGCAACAGATTTTATTTCTGGAAGAACTAATGGTGGTTAGGATGGGACTGAGACAGTGTGTGCAGACCCATGCCAATCAGAAATTAATGGAGCATGAAACAGGCCCACCTAGGAGGCTTAAAGAGATGGTTTGGATGGTGACCAGGGTCTTTGGTGAGATTGGCTAAAGGGGCTGCTAGACAGCTGCTCCAGTGATCAGACCTGTGATAAGAGGGACAGATTTGTGAAAGGCTGTGTGGCACAGGGATTAGAGATGATCAGAGAACTGGGATCTGGACTTGTGATATTTTCTCCAGTGAAAAGGGCTGCGGGTCAGCCAGACTTTGCAAGGTGACATACTAGAATTTTAACTTGACTACTTCAGTGGAGTGTAAACATTATGATTCAGTAGCAGACCCATGAGAAAGAGCCAAACGGTCCATGATACCCAGTGCCGGTTTATCCATTGGGCACTTGGGGCGAGCACCCAAGGGCCAAGATAAGCTGGACTTAACCAGATTTCCTGTTATAAATTTCGATGTTCCAGTGCCAAGAGGGCCGTAGATCTTCTGTGCCCAGGGGTCAGAAATGAGTTTAAATCAGCACTAATCTTAGATATTATAGACCAGTGTTCCGCAACCCCAGGTCCGTGGATCAAATGGTACCGGGCCGCACAAGAAACATTAAATTACTTACTGTGGTATATTTTTCTTGGATTTGAGCTACTTTTTATGAAAACCACTTTATATTCCTTGTTAAATCACTTTATATTCATTTTTTGTTGTAGCTATATTTTATTCTAATGTCACAATTAAATACAATAGAATTAAAATTATTAAATCAAAACAGTCTAAAATATAAACAATCAACGTTTTCACCTCAGCGGGCCGCGGTAAAATAAACAAACGTTGACCGGTCCGCAGCGATAAAAAGGTTGCGGAACACTGTTATAGACCATTGTGTAAATTCAGTGTTAACTATTTGTAAATAAAAGTAATTTTTTAATAAAGCTGTGTGATCTCTCTCACTATCCGGGAATTAAGTAAACTTGGGAGTCACGACACTACAATGGGAAATCCACATTTAAAACTGGGTGGAGGCTGCATTCTGATTGGTTGAGCTAATTGTTCGGCAAAAGCAGGATGTGATTTTGAAAATGTAGCTTCTTGGAAGAAAGCTGAGAAGTTGTTCTCTCATTGGATCTTGGCGAGATTTGATCTGGCATGCTGTATAAATCACTTTATACAAACAACCTTATTTAAAATCTACTAATAATAATATTAAGGGTTACACTAATTCTATACATCAGAAAAGTTTAACTTTTATATCTCAAACTATTTATAACTAACATAATGTTTCTAATTTGAGAGCAAAAAACTCAAATTGTAAAGAAAGAAACTTAATTGATATTGACCGTTTCTTTGCAAGACCCATGGGCAAAAGCTCAACAGATGACCCTGTAATATCATAGTGCTGCTGATGAATAAACTGCATTTCATGTCTTGGTTCATTGAACATGGCTCGCTTTGGAATGTTTTTCTGCGGATAAGATACACGTAAATAAGATCCATCAAGTCGGATGAATAGTGACCGTGTGCAATTTACATGATAAGTATCGGGATTATAGCTCATATCAAATGGCAATTCATTCATCCAACCCTAGAAAGAAAAAAAAATTAAACAGACATAGATTATTTTAGGAAATTAAACAAAAATAAAATTACAAAAATATTTTAAATTATAATTTAAATGGTTATTAATAATGAACATCGTGGAAAAAACTAGCACCAAAACTAGAATGGCAAAATACATAAAATTTTCAGCACAACATTTACAATATAATTTCTTTTTAATATAAATGTATTAATAGCAATAAATAGTTTGATAAGAAATGTCAGGGAGAATTAAAAATTTGTACTTATATTAATACAATACATATGTTCAAAGAAATATTTTATGTTTCAAAAGTTATCAAGGAAGTAGTATATATCCATTGTAATATAGAGCAGAAAAAATTCTTGAACACTAAATCTAATAAAAAATAAAGTAAAAATATTAATAAATTCAACTCAGTATTCTAAAGATAAATATGAAATTAATTAGAAATTAAAAATAAAAAGAAAGAAAAATTAAATAGAAATTAGAAAATCAAAAAGGAAAAAATTCTAACTAAATGTATTTTTTAAATCTTAAGTTATTAAAAAATATTTTTCAAAAAAAATTTTATGTTATACTTAAAATTATACATTTTTAAAATTAAGAAAAAATAAATATAAACTACTTATAATAAATATCTAGATTCACACACTAAATATGTTTTATCCATTTTGTAAACTTTAAAATTCGTTTCGTAAGCTATTCCACATAAATGAAAAAAATTTATTCAATTGAACTTTTCTTCAAAGAAATAGCAAACATTAATTAAAAAATTATTTCTTACATTTAAAAGTATTTTGATAAAATTTAGGTCCCAAGTTAACATATACTGTAATCTAGGTATAAAAAAAATTATGAAAATTCAAACAATTTTATTAATATAGTAATCTTTTGTCCTGTTATCATAGTATAAGATACAGCAAATATATAACTATTGCATTTTGAGGAGAACTTTTACACATAATAAATTGTTTGTACTATAACTCTTGCACTCCAAATGTTTTCATTTGAACCAACATAACTTTGAAATCATTTTGGTGAATTAACACAGAAAAAAATGAAATCTTTCTCAAAAACAATGCATCTTTCTCATTACTCTATGTAAATTGTGATACTTAATTATTATCACAACTGTACTAGCAACATCATATGGAACGAAGCACATGGTTGCCAATTCAGCGCGTACAACACATGTGAAATCGGGTTGACATCTTGGGAAAGTTTTCTAGAGCGCTGGCATTGTTGGGATAGTTCGTAAGTACTTAAATTGCTTCCGTAAACAGCAATTATTTCTAAGATAGTTTCATATAGTAGAATTTACTTATAAAATGGGCTTTGAGATTGGCAAGCTCAGTTTGTCAATAAAATAAATTGACAACAAGTAGTGTACTGAAATAGGATCCCACAATAAGGATTTAAAAACAGAAAGTTATTTGAAGTTAGTAACCTTAATAAAAAATAATCCAGTGGCATAATGTTCACACCCACATTGCAGGGGGAGGGGGAAGGACAGGATTTTTGGGGGCCCAAAGCCTGACAGACGTCAAGTACTATTTAACCAATTTATGAATTATTAAAGGCCAAAAAGGTAGTGACTGACTGGCTTTGTAGGGGGCCTTCATATTCTCCATTATATCACTGAAATAATCTAAGGGTACTTTAATAAAAGTGTCAAGAAAATTTTTAACTTACTTTATAAATAATAGTTTCATCTTCAACTTCCAAAACTGGTATACTGGATGGAAGTAACTGGCTATAATCAGGAGCAGCAAAGGTTTCCTTTGGTTTACCTGGTTTAAATAAGATATATACAAGATAACCTGATAAAAAAGCACCAGCAATGAACCCACTGATCCAGGAAGGAATAGGTACAAACAGTAAAGCTAAAACACCAATAAGTATACGAAATATCACACTGGTCCAATATGCTTTTATAAAATAGTAACATTTCCTATTAAGTACTGTGAGTTTATTCAACTGATTTCTTACTGGAACATCTACCAATTTTTTAGGACTTAACTTTCCTTTTGCATCATTTACATCACTTTTTTCTAATGGTTGACTACAATCTTCATTCTTTTCCACTTCCGATGAGTCACTTTCAATACTTGGTTGACGGTTTGCTATTAGAGTAGATAAAGTCATACTAACATCCTTCTTCACAGATGCTTTTGCAGGCTGTTTCAAAAAGAATTGAGAACTTGAAACTGATGTTGTTTTTGATGATATTATTTCACATTTAGCATTTTCCAGTCTATCATCGATATACTCAGCAAACATAGAATCTTCATCCTCAACTTCTGCAGCTTCAACTGCTGGACTTAACTTCAAAGCTAGTTTTTCAGATGGACTCGAAGTTGGTGTTCTATCAGGATCTAAATCATCATCAGTAAAGGTTCTTTTAAGTTCTGTTTCTGAGTCTGATGCACCTTTATCATCCTTGCCTCCCTTTGGTAAAGATTTGCGTTCCTCCAAAGTTTTGGCCAGCTTTCCCTTGATATCTTTAAAAAACATCCAACCTTCATTTTGATCAGGGATTTTTTCAGGTATTCCAATATCAGAATCTAAACTGGATGCTCTTTTGCTTAGTCGAGTCCAATATTCTTTAACAACCGATTCCCGACTGGGGGTAGATTCCCTTGAATTCTGAATATTTTTTTCTGCTCCTGTTTTGGATAAGCTCTCTTCATTGTCACTGACTTCTTGATCAGATAATTTACTTTCACTCGCTGATGTTGCTTCCAGAAAACTTTGTTCTTTTTTGGCTGCTTCACTAGCAGTTTCATCTTTATCACCGTAGCTAATTTCTAATTGTTCTTCATCAGCTTTATTGAAATGAAGAGATATGAAAGTTGTTGACGATGATCTGCCTTTTGATCCATGGATGTTTCTGAAAGATTTGCTCATTTCTTCAGCTTTGAAACAAAAGAAATGCAATTATTTAGAAAATTTTTCTCATTTTCATTTCTCTATTAAAGATAAACACCCATAGAAAACACACAAGTAACGATAAAGGAAAATGGCAGTTCTTTCAAAATTAAGACGAATTGACAAATATATTTAAATTTAAAAGACAATCATTTAAAAAGCTGCGAAAAAACATTTGGTTATACTATCTAGAGGATATTCTTCAAAAAATCCAATTTAGCGGAGTTAAATCGTAGTTTGATTTCAAATACAGTTGTTATCAAAACATTGCACTTCACACATAAATAGAAAGTGAAAGTATAATACTCCCCCTGTGAAGATGAAAGAAAAGCAAAACAAGCTCGTAGTAAAGTTGATGCCATTAATACAAGCAAAATGTAATATTTAAGACATAAGAAATAGTTTTAAGTCTTAATTGAAATTATTTTAAATGTTAAAAAGTGATGAAACTCTTTCAGAAAATTTGTATCATTTTATGAGATCTAAAAATTAAGTTATATTTTCTTTTATTTCAAGTGGAATTCAAAATGATCAATTTGCGTATTTAATAACTGCAACTGTTAAATGTAGTTGATCGTTTGCTTTATTTTTCGGTTTATCTTGTTTGTATCTGTCTATTTCGCACATTAGTGACTTCATTAATAAATTATGACGAAATCAAACATTTGATTGAATATGTTAAATACTAAAACTTTCAAGCTAGTTATTTTTATCATTGTTGCATGCATTCCCTCTTTTTCTGGGCATAAATCAGATGAAGTAAGTTTTGTTGTGATTGAGTTTTTACAATACTGTTCAACAACATATGCTTTTAGTCATTTCAAAATGTTTTGATTTCCATGCGGTTGAAAACAAACTAGATGAGTATTTAATGCATTATCAAAATAGCTATAACAGTTACCACATTTTGTTCTTTGTTGAAATCTGTCGGTAAATTAGTATACCTTGGTTTTGTTTTTAAGTTAATATCATTGCGATATTTGAATGCATTATACACGTGTGCCACATTATATGAGGCTCTTGAGTTTATTTTTTTCAGTTAAATCATGCGTTATACATAATATTAATTTCTAAAAGTGAAGTACTTAATCTAAGATTTCAGCGTGTGAAATGTTTCTTTTGAAAAATTAACTTTCATTTATGTGTACTCCGAAACAGAAACCTTAAGATTATAATCAACTAAAAAGTACTCATTTTATTTTAGAAGTATCGAAAAGAACAATGTCGGATGAAACCAAAATAACTAATTAAAAAAAAAATTTTTTTTTAGTTCTTTTAATATTAAATTCAAACATATTTCGTGATGAATTAACTGTTCAAGGAAATCCTTCATATTTTAAACTCTTGAGTTTTATTTAAAGTTTATGTAGAATTGACATATTTTTTGTTTTATAAAATATTGTTCATAGAAACTACAATGACACTACTTAATTTCTCTCTTTCTTTTCTAGAATATTATAATAACGTTTCATATACGTGTTATAAATAAAATTCTAATTTGAATTTTATCTAAGTTTGAAATCAATAAACAATACTACTATAAGTATATTATTTTTATCTAAAGTAATGCATGGCTTTTACATTTACATTTTTTGTCTTATTAATTTAGAATAATTCTATATATTTTTAAAAATTTTATTGTGAAATAAATTTAAAAGTGTTCATATTCTTATGGTTATGAAGTATTATTTAATTACATAAGTATAAAATGTATTTAGATTCATCTTTTGTATTAAGAAATATAAAATTTTTAGTTTCAAGTAATTTTTATTAGAAGTTTATTCCACCAAAAAAAGAATGCCAATCATAATTCTGCTATTAGGGTAATATGTTCATTTTACATCATGATTAATTAAATAAGAATTGAATACAAAATTAATCATAGGTATTCTTGATTTATAAAAAAATTCTTGTGAAACTTAATTATTTTTTATTATATTAAAATATTTTTACTTATTGATAAAACTTCTCAATTTAAATAAGTTAACTTGAAGTTAAGTAGCACAAAGTTTTTAAGATTTAAAAAAATAATAAAAGAGAAAACTATGCCATAAAAACCCATTGTAATTAGCTTTTGTGATTTTAATTTATGTTTACTTCCAAATGTCTATCAATTCCTTCATAGAGTTAATATATAAATGTAAGAAGATACTTATTTAGATTTTTCACAAACAATTGAATAAGAGCACAAATCACTTGCTTCTGTTTAAAAACATAGTTGTATTAAATACAGAGAAATTTTGTTGAAAAACAAATGCTTTTACTGAACAAATTGAAAAAACTGGGTGGGAGAAAAAAAGATATCTAGCATATAATAAAAAAAAATAGGTACTTTTATATTAGCGTCACCACAGCCAAAACTGTGCCACAAAAATCGTTTTTCTTCTAACAAGACACATAAGAATCTATTGTTTTGATTTCATGACGCAATTCGCATGGCGTATATTTTGCTGCAGTGACGCTAGTACACAAGTTCCAAAAATTATATGCTTTTGGAATAATTAGAAGAATTGATTTATGTACTCCATTCTCGAATCTAGCTATTATTTTTATAGCCACTAGCATCTTTAATGAATGTGCTTTTAATAATTTTGAAGAGCTATTGAGGAAGCCACCTATTTAATTATTATTAAATTTTTTAAATCTTAGCACAAAGAGTTAGAAAGAAATGACTTATAAAGACTAATTTAAATCTAAAGTGTAAAACAGATTTTTTAACAAAATTTAATGAAAGAGGATTTTTTTAATGCACTGAATATAAAGTGAAAGATATTATTAACAAAAACTTATTATGATTCTACACTTATAAATTTAAAAAAAAAAATTAAATTGATTTCCCATTGATGAAGTGAAAGAAGCATTTTTGAAACAATCAAGATACAGGGAAGGCTGAATTAAATTACCAGTTTGAGATATTGTTATACAACTGTAGGCATTTGTTAACTTGCTATAAATTCTACTGAAATTGTGCTTAATTTTCTAAGCCTTGTTAATGTAGCACTATTAATTAAGGTTGCTTTTAAATTGGGTACCTGGTCAGTAATCCTATCTTCTTCAATGGCTCAACAGCCTTGGGTGGACCCTGGCCTTCTCCAGGCATCTCTACTTTTGACAACTGTTTTTCACCTTTAAAATATGAAGATCTTTTTCGACACAGTCAATCCATCGTAGCGGGGTCTGCCCTAAGGTCTATTTCCCATGGGCCTTGCTAGAAAGATTGGTATTTACATATTAGTGTCACCTCAGCTAAAATTGCACCACTAGAATAGTTCTTCTTTAAATAAAACACGTAAGAATCTTTGTTGTGTTTGATATTATGGTATAATTATTGTAGCATAAATTTTGCTGCATTGACTCTAATGCATAAATATTGAAAGGTTTTCTTGCAGCAATCTTGATTCATTTTAGCCATATGACCAACCCATTTATGTCTGTAATTTGACGAATTTTGCAATATTGGTTGTTTGTAAGTTTTGTAGAGTTCTAAATTGGATTTTTTCCATGATCCATTCACTTGAACCCCACGAAGAATGCAATGTAAGATCTTTCTCTTGAAAATTCTCAAAGCTTCTACATTGCGTAAAATCAATATCCAAATCTCTGATGCATGAGTTAGGACAGATCTTATAAGACTTTTGTAAAAAAGCAATTTAGTTCTTAATTTGAAAGAGCTGGATTTTAAACAACTCTTCAGGGTGTAAAAACATCTATTCCTTGCAATGATTCTTTTATAAATTTCTGCGGCCAACTCACCTTTATTATCTATCTCCGTTCTCAAATAAGTGACACTATTAATTTTTTCAAACTTATAATTACCTATTTTTATGTGACTTAGTTGTAAATCAGATTTTAAGCTAGGTAAATATTTAGTTTTATTTTTCTTTACGATAAGTTAATTCTCTTAGCATTTTGTTCTGGTGCTATAAATACTTGTTTGAGAGCTGGTGTGGTTCGGGCAATAATGCCAATATCTTCAGCATAAGCCAGTATTTGAACTGACATTAAAAAAAATATTTCCTCTAGTATTGATCTTTGAGTCTCTAATAAATTTTTCAAGTGCTTTTAAAAAGGAGGCATACCAATATCTCCCCCTGTCGCATTCAATTACTCACTTTAGCTGTTCAGTGAAATCACCTTGTATATGTTGTATACGGGGTGCTTGAATTTTGGTTTGGTCAGTCACCCTGTATGGAAACTAAATTTATATATGCAAGTGGTTTTTTTATTTATTTATTTATGCATCTGTCTCTCAACATTTATGATAAATTTCCTCCCCTTTTTTACTTTAGAAATGTTATTTTATTATACAATGGTATTTATTCCTAAGATCTACTCTATATGTTTAAATAATTCAATCTATCCTTTTCTTATACTTCTTATTTGAAATTTTCAGTCCTCCAGTATCATTGCTATTCAAGAACCAACGTTATTGGTTTCTACCTTAAATGGGACTTTGTTTGCAGTTAGTGTAAAAACCGGTGCAGTTAAATGGACATTACAAGAAGGTAAAATTTTTAATTATATTTCTGTATAATTTAATATGACAAATGATGTATAATCTATAATATTTATTCTTAAATAACAAAAACCTGAAACTAAAACATACTTATTTTAAGTATAACTATAATTCTATTATTTTTCAATTTTTATGAGTATGTTTAAATTAATAAAATTAAATTACTGTTGTGTGT
>BMAV01002965.1:84048-199411 GCA_019973955.1 Trichonephila inaurata madagascariensis
TAATTCTATTATTTTTCAATTTTTATGAGTATGTTTAAATTAATAAAATTAAATTACTGTTGTGTGTGTATATATATATATATATATACACAAACTTGCACAAATAATATTATACTAACTTTAATAGGTTTTGGAATAAAAGAAGAAAATCATATGAAATGAGTAGCTTTTCAATTATTATGAAAAAGCATGAAAATTTGACTGTTTCTAGTGTATTTTTTTTATTTCATACTAAGCGCTTCCACGCCACAGGTCTGGGCTGGGCAAGGTCGATTCAGCCTTTCATCCCTTCAGTGGGTCAATAAATGAGTACCAAGCTTGCTTGGTAACGTAACACTGGGGGTTTCATGTCAGACTGACCACCTGACCGGAACATCTGCTGTTGCATCTCAGTGCTCATAATCACAAAAACTGAGGCGGGTACAGTAGGCCTTTGCCTTAGTATGCTGTTGGGCCTCTGAGTTTAGTTTAATGTAACTCAGATTTGAAATTTTAGGTATTGAATACTGAAATATATTCTTTGTGGATTATAACTTGTAAATACTGTATTCAATATGGTGATGAAAAAAAAAGCATTAAATAATTTTATGTTTTCTCTATTAGTAATTGTAAAATTTTATCATCGACATAAAAAAGAAATGTAAAATAATCTATATAACACAATATAGTATGGTAAAGCTATTTTTATATTTCCTTCATTTTTGAGGGGTGAAAGTCTAGATTCATTGCAGAATAGTTCTGTTTGTTTTATCATATTTTATAAGTAAATAATTCTTTAACATGTAATTCAGTTGAGATGAAATAAAAGAACAATATATGCACAAACAATGTATTTATTGCTGCTTTTTCTTTTCTTTTTTTTTTTGTTTCAAAATACATTTTGCTTCATTTTATTCCAAAACAGTGACTTATAAATTTTTTTTGGTATTTGATTGGTTACTGAGATGTTATGTACCCCCAAATAGTCACATATTGATAGATTCATTGTAAAATTAATTTCAAATGTGACTGGGATCTTTAATTGACTATTTGTCAGAACTATTAAAGTGCTTTATATTGCTGTTTACAAAAAGCTAATTTTTTAGTGGTAAAAGTGAGAAAATTAAATTTTTTTTTTATATACAAGTTTTTTGTATTGTTTATTTGCAGTAAAGAACTATTCTCTAAAATTTACATAATAAAAGGCATCACAAAGTTTAGGAAGAAACTCTCTTGTAATGTTTCTGAAAATTAATTCTGATTCAGAATTTTAAATTTAAATTAGAATTAAAAATTTGGATTTTTCAGACATTTTTTTTGTGAATATTCTCAGAAAATTAAGATAAAAATAATCCGTTTATATTTAATACATCCATTTCAAAGTTTTGGTATGCCCCGGTAGCCTACTGGTCAAGGTATTGGATCATGGTTGGCATGTCACGAATTCCAGCCCAGTACCACTAAAGACCCGCTGTGTAGGGGAGCGATGCACGTTGAATCTATCAAGAGCTCAAATGTCCTCCCATTGGTGTGGTAGTTAGGAGAGGGGGTGCCAGCTCGGTGTCGTCTTCATCACTTGACCATGGTACAAAATTACGAGGTTCGTCACCAAAAGCCCTCATGTATCTGAACAGTGGAATGTTAATATTCATTCACTCACTCATTTAAAGTTATCATGTAATTCTAGAAAAAGCTTTCAAAATATGATTTTTTTTTTATAAAAAGGAAAATAAAATCTTTTTACATCAGTTATGCATTTATTTTTCAGAACCTGTTTTGAAGCTAAATTTGGCAGGATCCCAAAAGTAAGATTTTTCAAATAATTTTTTTTAACTAATTTTTTTTTTTTTTTTTTTTTTTATTTTAATACAAATGAAATTGGGAGTATTTTTACTTTTTCTTAAATATTAAAGGTTGCAAATAAACAAAATTGTGAAAAATAGAAATGAAATAGTTGCTTATTTTTCTTTTTAAAAGGGGAAAGGCAATTTTTTTAATTTTCATCTATCCAACTCTTGTGTGTAAATCATCAAAGAACAATGGAAATTGAGCATAATTTTAAGAAATTATACTAATTATAAAATATTTTGAAAATTTATTAAAAATTTCATAATTATGCTTCATATAATGGAGGACATTTGGGATAAATGTTCATAAACTCAAGTAAATTAATTTTGTACAAAGTTTTGAAACAATTCCAATTATTTTTTAAAAAAGATTTATATATTTTTCATTTATAAATTATAATTAATATATTAATGTCTAAAAAGAGCCTAGTGTTAAAAATATTCTATTAGAATTTATAAATATATTTATTCAATGAACTATTAATACAATATAAATTTTTGTTCAGGAAAATTTTCCCTGATCCCCGTGATGGATCCTTATACATGTATATGTCAAGTCCTATTGCCAATGATTTCAAAAAATTAAGATATTCAATATCAGAATTGATACATCAAGCACCTTTGCGTTCAGAAGATGGCTTTCTATATACAGGTTTGAAATTTCTTGTATTTTCTGCATTATAAATTGCTTAGCTAATGAGTGTGAGACATATATGAATTACATTTTGAAACTGCTTGAAAAATTCTTTGAAATAATGCATTAATGTCGTTACATTTTGAAAAAATAATTTCATTAATAAAGAAATTCAGATTCTATAGTTGTTGATTTTATAGCTCAAAGATTTCCTACAATATTAATCATGCTTTAAAAATATTTATTACATTTTTATAATAATTGAAATTAAATTTCTATGTTATAAATATAATATGCAATTATGGAACAGGATAATATATAATCCTAGTTATATATTCAAAATATTGTAATGAACTGTATATATACAAAATGTTCTTTTGTTCTAAATTAAAGTGAAACATCACTTTAAAAAAAATGTTCTAATAGTTCCTCTGTACATCATGTACAAAATGAAATAATCTTATTGTTTTTTATTTTATTTTTTAATATTGATTAATTTCTTTCAAAATTTTAAATAATTTGTAAATGTTTTAAAAATTAAAAAAGCTGATAAAAAATTGTGTCAAATGTCTATTATAATCTAAAGCAGCGGTTCTTAAACTGTGATCTGTGGTCCCCTAGGGTTTTGCAGTGTCTTTCTAGGGGGTTCGCAAAAATCTCATTTAATGTTAAGATTTCCCTCTTTTACAGACTCTGAAAGGCCTCATGCAAAAATAGAAAGATGAATTATCCTAGACTAGATCACTGAATTACCCCCAATGAAAAAACTACTAGAAAACGCATTTCGATCAAGAATATTAATTCAGTTTTTTTTATTGTTTGCACATCTACGTAGCCATTACTACATCATAATATTTAAAAAAAATATAGTAGAAAGGTGTGCAAAGATTAAGAACTGAATTCATGATCTTAGTATTATTGAGAAACTTTTAAATCACTCAGCCATGTATTAGGAGTCAGGTGGGGGGGGGGGGGGGGGGAAATGTGAGGGGGAAACATAAAGAGAGCTGCACTGATCGAAAGTTTTAAGAGCCGCTGATGGAAAGTAAAAAAAGGATCATTTTCCTAAAAACTGTAATATTTATGCAGCCATATTTATTTTGATTTTTCAAATAAATACTCATTTATATTGAATGTCTTTATTTTCTTATTTTTAAAGTAGTATTTTTCTGTAATACAATTAGACATATATTTAAATTAAAAGAGGAATTTGTTGGTAATGTATCTAAATATATTATGAAATACAACCTTTGATTAAGTTAATTAGAAACAATTGTATAAAGATAGAATAATGTTGATAAAAATTAAATTTAAAATTCAATATAATTAAATCTATGAATAAAAATATAGTATATTTGATCATTTTTAATGATAACTGCATTGTTTGAATAGGAAAGAAATTGGCATCTTGGTTTGCCATTGATCCAGTTACTGGACAGAAGTTAGACACTGTGACTACTGGAGGAGCTGAGAAGATATGCCCTGCAGTTAATAAAAATGCAGTATTTATTGGCAGAACTGGTATGAAGGTTTTTCTTTTTTCTTAAATCAAGAAAATTAATTTGCATTCTAATATTTGAAAAAAAAATTAAGTCTATTTTTTTTCTATTCCTCCTTTATTTTTAATCAGTCCAAATTTTTTTAAGTGAACTTTTGAATTAATACTATTTTTTTATGTGCTAGAGTAAAATTTGTTTGTAACATTACCTTAGTCCATTTTCTTTGGTTTGAATCTTGTAAAAGTAAATTATATATTTTTTGCTATATTACTTATTCATTTTAATATTTAAAATTGTTAGGGGGGACACAGTACGATTCAATTGACAAAAATCGGTCAAAAAATCAAATATAATTTTTCTAGCCTAAATTATTCTTTATATACTTTTCTATAACCTCACAAAATTTGAAAACTCTAAACTTAAAAAATGCTGAATTATGAAATCTTTTACATTCATTTTTATTCACATCCCTATGGCAAATCAAAACTTAAAACTTACTTGTCTCAGAAAGGTAAAATAACTAGTTTGTCTTCATTTAAAATACTAAGGCTTTCTTTCTGTTGTGCCTAATGCTTTGAATTTTTTTTACCCATTGCTAATAGTACATGTAACAAAAGTTGGTATGCTTTTTTGAATCAAAGCAATACTTATTTTTTAAAAAATAATTGAAGTTAGAATTTGCAAATTTTTTAAGGAATTTTCAATAAGGATTCATAAAAAGAAGTACTGTACAAATACCAATCGTGTTATCGCAAAACCCATACCAACTTTTGTTATGCATAGTTGGACACTTGTAAATCAAATTTCATGTGTGTACGTAAATTTTTGTAAGAGGAGTAGCATTTTAAAATCACTTCAAAAATTTTAGGTTTTTTCCTTAAAAAATTAAATAGTTAACTTTTTATGAAATTTTGAGCACAAAATTTGTTTTACATAGTATACGCACATAGGAAGCAACCAAAAAAATTTTGAAAATCCTTAAATTAAAAATTTTTGCTTAAATCGTACCATGTCCCCTTAAATGGGATCATTACTAAACAAAGATATAAATAGTAATTATTTTTTGGATGATTATAGTTTTTCAGAATTTCTTTGCATGGAATGAATTAAGGGAAAAATATTTGTGAACTTTTATTTTTAAAATGCTATTTATGCAATGTAAATGAATGTAAAACATTTTATTAAGGGTGGAAACAATACTATTCCTTTATATGCCTCTTTTATGTATTAAAAAAGTCATTTTAATGAAAGATTTGTCTTTTGAATGATTTTTGAAGTAAAAGTTGTCTTCATTCTGGATTTGTAAAGCATAATTCAGAGTTAAAAAAATATATATATTCTGTAATAACATATTCTGGGTATTCTCTTTCCTTATTTTCTTTTGAAATTCTGCTTTGTTTAAAGATTATTTCTCACATCAGATTTTTGACGTAATAGAATTTTTCTATTTTTTAAAAATACAAGAAATATATCCTTTTTGCTCTTTTTAATTTTGATGGTTCTTTCAAGGCTTACCAAGTGCTCATTATTTTCCTAATATCTACCAGGCATTGGGTTTGTTTTGCAATCTAGGAACAATTAGTCTAGATAATTTCAAAATATTGAGTTTGTGTTGCAATGAAGAATCAGTAAATTTTTACCATTATTTACATGACTAATGATGTAGTAGCTGTAGCAAGCGATATTTATTTGACTGATTATATGTGTGTGAAAATTTTTCATTAAAATTAAATATTTTTACACTTATATATAACAATGCTATTTAGAATTTGAAAAACAAAATAATAGAAAATAGTTATCACACTTAAAAAAAATTATTCTTGTTTATAAAATTGCTTGAATCACACAACTCAATCTGAGTGAATTTCAAAATAAATATCTTTTTCTTTTAATTTATAAAATAATGGGCATATTTTGTATTAATTTTTTTAAATCCATTTTCATAACAGTTTATTGAAACTGTTTCATATTTCTGCAGCATTTGATCTTGTTCTTTACAAAATTCAAATTTATATGAAATATTTCTTTCCTCATTACAGATTTTGAATTATCAATGTATGATTTAAACTATGGTACTCAATCGTAAGTATATTAATTTTTTTAAAAAAAAAAAATGGTTTCCAAATTATTTAAAATGATATGAAATTTTTGATGTTTGCAAATTTTTTTTAACTACATGCTGTCATAATTAACATCCTTATAGTTTCTTTGTTCATTATTGAAGTATGAATTTCCTTTTTACAAACAGAAAAAAATTAACCCTTCCGCATTTTTTTTTCGTAATTTGGAATTAATTTTGTATTGTGTTTTTGCTTTGCATTATTAAATATTCATTTTATGGTGTATGCTGTTATGATTCTAATCTTCAGCATCTCATTAAATGAAAAATACCATTTTATGTTATAAATATACCGCTTAGTTTATATCCATTTTGTCCAAATAAGGAATCTGTGGCTGTCTGAATTTTAAAAAATTAGATGTGTTCACTTATAATACTTTATGAATTTTTGATTCTTTATTAAATAATATTTTTAATTGTGAATGACAGAATTTTTATTAGTTATTGATATGATTGAAATTTTTTAAATGTGTATCATTAAAATCTGGGGTACGGGTCTTTTTTAATCGTAGACCACTGATAAATCATGGCCCTGTTAGATTCCAAATCTTTCCGATTGAAAAGGGCGTTTTAGTTCTTAATATAAATGAAAATTTAGAACAATATATTAATTATAGTTTAATAAATTGGTATATGTAAGTATTGTATACATGAATTTTGTTGAAAAGGGAGCTTTTCTATTGAAGAATTGATATATTGCAGTAAAAATTTCTAATAATTTTTCTAGTTTAAAATTAATCAAAGGAAATATGTTTATTACAATTCTTGGTTTTTAAATTTCATTTTTATTATTACTTATTACTTAAAACAGTTGTTTGATTATTGATCTATATTTTTGGTCTTATATAGATGGAATGTTACATATTCAGATTATGCTGCCATTAGTTCACCCAAATTTAACAGTGAATATGGTATGATATGCATTTTCTTTCTTTTCTGAAAATTAAATGTTTCTGTTTCAACTTTAATTACATCTGTCTACATTTAATGTTATTTTTTTTAATAGGCATAGCTCATTTTGCATCATGCTCCAGTGGACGAATATTGTCTGTTGAGAAAAGGAATGGTATGAATTAATTTATATATTACTAAATTTGTTTTTTGTTCATATTTCTAATTTGTCAACATCATGGATGAACTAAAAATTCTTACAAGATGGAATTATGATATATTGAAAATGTAGTTTTATATTGAACACTTTATAATTATTCATCATTTCTTTGACCTTTATTATAACCTAGAGGGGAGAGGAGGATAGAACTCAGTACCTTCTGATCCATAAGCATGTAACATACCACTGGGCTAAAATGATCACCTCAGTCCAGAGGCTGTTACTGGCTTATATAGATACCACCGCTATAGGGGTAATAAGCTGTTAAATGTTGTACTGTTTGTGTTATTTATTAAATTTCATTTAAACTTAGAGTTGCTATTGAAAAATCAGTTTTAAATTTTTAATATGGTACATAAGTCTTGCTAAGGATGACTTCTCAAAATTGGCCTTACAATTTTTCTGAAAAAGTGTTCCTTAAAATATAGGAAGATCACTGGTTCACTCTGGATTGTGTTTGTGCATATGTATCTTATAAATTATGTAGAATCATGTGAATGGAACTGTAAATATTAGTTTTATAAATTATTACACTATATTTCTGTTTATTCTTGACACTTGTAAAATAAGATATTAATTTAAAATTTTCTACTTGTGAAACATAATGGATAAAATCACCATGAGCGGAAAATATGCATGCATCAAACAAAATTTTGAAAGAAATTTTCAGTATATTGTTTATAGGAAATAGGGTATTTAGTTTTCAGAGATTATGTCTGCCCATTTCTCTTCCATTATTAATTCCATTTTGTTCTTTTATTATTAGTTACATAATTTTTGTGAGCTTTTTATTTTAATAAATCCCATTAATATTCTATGGTACTTCAAGTCTGGTGATTTATTTTGGATTATTTTCTGGAACCAGAATTTTTATCAATTTTGTTGCTATTTCACTAGAACTTATTATCAGGAATTGCATCAAACTGATTTTTTTCCCCACTTTTAGATGTGTTAAATATCAAGATAGGATTTTGGTGTCAAACCTTCTTCTGAAATGAACTTAGCAATAATTTTTTACATCAAAGAGAAAGGGTCTTGTCTAGCATTTAGTATCTTTTATTAATGACTTTTTTCTCTTGGGGGATTTCTGCAATTTTTTTTATTTTTATTTAAGTAGACTTTTTTTTTCTCTAAAAAATTCATGTTTGAAATAATATGAATTAAGTTTAAAATTAATGTTTAAGAGAACCCATGTCAAGGAATATCAAAACAATATCACTCACCATAGTGTAAATTTAAATGTTAGTAGCAATTTTTTAATTTTTTTTTATTATGTATATAAAGTTTTAAACTTTTAAAGCATAACTTTACAAAATTAAATTTTTAATTACATAAGCAATAATTAGAAATCATCAGTTTTTGTAAAATGTTTTATTCATTTATTCCGACTTAATGATAATTTTTGAATATTTATCTAGGAAATGTTTTATGGTTCAGTGACTATGGTTCTCCTGTAGTTGGCTTGTATTTGTTAGAAAGCAATGGCTTGCGGAATGTTCCATTTCAAAGCCTATCTACTGAAACATTAGATCACATAACTCAAGCACAATCTTCTAAATGGGATCATCTTTTTACCAATTATAAAAAAGGTTTTCTTATGTAAGTAAGCTCAAGATATATGACAAATGTATTCATTAAGTATGATTTCGTATATTATTTGATGTAATTAATTACTATGGGCTCTAATTTATGGATTACATTACTTTATTATATTTATTTAATGACAAAATTCTTTTTTAATCGTATTTTTAATTGAAAAATATTGATTATTATTGAGATTATTGTATAAAAAAAGGATCAGTGCAAAAAAGAGGCTCCAAAAACAAGAGGAACAAGCTGTTAAATTTGAATAATGGGGATAAATATTTATTAAAGCAATTTTCATTAAAAGTGTTACAAATTTTTGTAACAGCTTTTAATTTTAATATTATTTGGTCATCATTACAAGCACCATAAACTGAAGGTATTTTCTTTTCACATTATACCTCCTCCTTCTGAATTTCCTTCAGCGTTATCTTGAATTTTATAGTTTACTTTTCACGGGAAATTCTTCCCCCCCCCCTTGCTTTTAGTTGAGAAACTGCTATAAATTTTTTTTCATAGTGCTAAGCACTAGTGTAGTTTTCTTACTTATCAATTGAATGATTTTCGTTTAGTATTTATAACTCTTACCTGTTTGACAAAATCTAGGTTTTTTATAAAAATTTTTAAAAATGTTTTTACAGAGTAATTTTAGAGACAAATCTGATATGAAATGAGTTTTTCCATTGTTAAATAACAAAACATTTCCTATGAGATTTTTTATGCACAAAAGTTCCTATTTTGTATTGTATAGACCATTTTAAAATATATTTTAGAGTAAAACGTAATTAATTTCATTTTCATCTGTGTTTTATCATGAATTATTTTTAACATGGAGGAATATAGGGATTTATTTAATTCTTATTTGTTTTCTAAGGTGCCATATTGTATGAGAGTTTTCCTCAATTCCTGAACTGTATGATAGTGAAATAGTGTTATAAAAGTGTTATGTATGAGGATTACCTGTATACAGTAGCTCACACAAAAATTTTTCAAGGGGGGTGTCGTGTCCAGGGTCGAAAGTTCACCATTTTGGTATCAGGCTCCAATACACTGCCCAACATATTATTTTGATTTTGTCGATTTTGGGGAATAAAAACAATACAAAATTAATCATTGAATAAATAATTAGCATTAATTAATAAAATTAATTATTAATAACAAATACATAATTAAATTTTACGTAATATGTATATAGGATTATAACCAATTGAAAAAAAATCAAGGGCTATGGGGGGGTGTCCGGACCCCTTGTGTGCACCACTGTCTGTATTATGATATTTAATATTTTTTTCAAATCCAAACTGAATTATTAGAGGTGTTTTTCTGTACATTTATTTTTTTCCTCCATTTGAAAATGAGTGTTCACATTCTGAATATGTAAATTATCCTTTATATATATTGCATCAAATATTTCATTTATTAATTTTATTTAGTTACTAATCATCTTTTTGATTCTGAAAAATTAATTGAAAATCAGAACTTTTTTTAACTCTTGATTTAGCTTCATAAATATTTTTTAATTAGATGTATTATTTTATATATTAAATTAATTATAAATAACCACATAATGTATTATTATTCTTGTAAACTTCTGTTTATAGATATCTGTATTTTCAGTTTTTAGAATAAATAATATAAGATTATTTATGATTTTATATACTTTCAATATAATTTTTTTATATTTATTTTGAAATTGAATTTTAATTTTGATTATTTTGTGTTCATATATATTTAAAAATCAAAGCTATAATAAAATGCTCATTCACAAAATGTATAATTATCTGTATAAAGGTTTTTTTTGTATTAATTTACTATATAAATTTATCATTTTCTCCCAATTATTATATTTTAATGTATTTAAATTATATTGTGTACATTATATATGTATGTGCAAACTTGATCTTTTTTTATAGGAAATGTATTCAGTTAGATCATGTCAATCCATTTTATAAGGGTTTGTGGATAATAAGATACTGTTGTGTTTTTTAAGATTTTTTTTCTCTGTACAAATTGAAATTATTCGATTCTGATGGGTTCTCACTAACATAATATTAAGGTTTAAGAAATGGATGTAAGGTAATGTTTTGTTTTATTTTTCTTGTTTTCTGCTTGCTTAATTACTTGGCAACATTTCTCAGCTCTTTAATGAACGTAAAAGCTGCATCTCGTGCTGTGTAATGTTTCCCACATTATTGAAATTTGCTTCCTCATAATTATCATTTTTACCAAAAAATGCCAATTCAGAAGCTTAGTAAAAGTTTTGACTTATTTGTGTTATAAGTTTGGAATAATACATAAAGATAAACATTTAGTAATTCAAATTTTTAAGGCATGCTCATTCATAAGGGAAGCTGCCTGTTAACCACTTGTGTTGGTAAAAAATTCGTATGTGCACTTACCAAAACATTCAGTTGGAATTCACTGCTAAGCATTAAATGTTCAGTGCATTATGGAAATTGAAAAAATATTTGCATTTTCTTAACTAATTAATTTTCGACTTAGGACTTCTGTAGTTTTTTTTTTAAAGAAGATAATTACTCATCAATTGATGATAATATTTCATAACTATAAATACTAAATTTGTTACCTAACTTCATACTAGTTAACTCCCAATTAGTTCGTAAAATTGAAAGAAATTTTTCATATTGGAATATGAATAATCACAAACTATGTTTTGGCAAACAATCTCGGACAAAGTACCATGCATGCCTTTTTTATTTCTGTGATAACATTGCATTGTTGATGATTTTGTTACATAAGCATATTGACGTGCATGGAAAGGTTTTTGAGTGCAAGTGGTTAAATTCGGTATTTATATCCAATTCTTTTTTTTGTTCGTTAAGAATTGAAAGAGTTTAATTTAATTTGGAAGTATTGAATTTTCAATACAAACAATTGTGTGTAAAATAATATTGAACTTTTAAGAAATGAATAACATAATTTGCAGCAATAATTATTTTTCTTAAATGCTCCAAAATTTTAATGTTTTCTATTTATAAAAAGTAGAAATTAATTTGATAGTGAAAAATTAACAATAAATAGTTACATTTTCTGAAGTATGTAATGCATATGACGTAATACATGCACACTTATTAGATTTTCTTATCAATGGATGTTCTTTTTTTTTTACTTTGTTTTGTTTTAGTTTGATTAATATTAAATATTGTTGTTAAATTCTCGCATCTTGTTCAATAAGAAAAATTGTAATATAAATAAAGCAGAGTTAAAAAAATAAATTGCAGTATATGCACATAGCTTCTTGTTCCTTGAAATATAAACACAAATATATGTTAAAAAAATTGATTTTTGAATACTGCATGTTAATGGATATGTACTATTTTAAAAATTGAGTTCTTAAAATTCTGATCCTCGAAAACAAAATGTTATTTGTTAGTATTCAGTACCATATAAAATATGTAAAAAAGCAAATACAAACATTTTTAGATTAATTAAATTTAACTTGGATGGTAATTTGCTGTATTTTTTCCCCTAGGCCGACTGTGTATGTTGGACATCATATGCATGGATTTTATGCCTTGACATCTCTTATTGATGATAAACAGTTGATAATACCTGTGAGTACCTTATTTTTCTTAAAAAAGAAATTAGATATATACATACTGTAGACTCTCGCTAGTTCAAACCTTAGATAACCCAAACCTCTCGCTAATTCAAAGTATATGCTCAGCCCCTAGAAAAACTCTTGGTATTTCGAACTAAAACAATATGTTTTGGTACACTCAATATTTTGAAGTAAAATCTGCGGCTGGCCAGACTACAACATGCAATAATTCGAAGTTATCTTATATAGCTCTCGACAATTCAAACACTCACTATCATTTAGAGTCCTGTAGCAAACAGGTCAGGGTTTACATGTTTTGAGTTGTATTATCTCTGCGTGTCTATCCTGCAACTTAGCCTCTTTGATGACAATCTGTCTGCCATCTTTTCTTTGTGTTTCCGGTTCCTCAAGTAAAAAGGCATTCTTATTGCTTTCCTTCTTCAAGTGGACAATAGATTAACCGCACTTGTTGTCAGCTATCCATATCTTTCGTTTAACATGTGGCCTAGCTACACGTGTGTTCAGAATGGATGGTCCACCACTGTGAAGAAGAGATGCGTAGGATTGTGTATTTTGTATCGGAGTGACATAACGATTTGACTCATCTGTATTACTTATGGCATGTGGTATCAAATAGGGCATGGTCTGGACTGGGACCCCTCTTGAAGAATCAATGGTGTTGGGGACAGTGTCCGAGGGAACTGATTTTTAAAGATAACAAGATTTTTTCGTCAAAAAGGATTAATTATGTACACTATGCTTTTAATAATTGTTTTTAACACACAAATGTATTCTTTTAATACAGGACTTTTAACTTCTGTATAATATTTATACTATATAATATGTACTTTTTAAAGATACTTCAAAATAATTTTATTCATATGTACAATTACTGTTTTATTACATAGTTTCAAATTTAAATGTGTTAGAAAAAAATTTCTGTTCGTGTATTTTAGAAGTTTTTTCCTGCCCTCTTGATAGTTTGAAGTTTTTCATTGGTCCCTCCAACTTTGATTTATCGAGAGTTGACTGAATATATGATGTTTCTAAGTCAGCATTAAGGAGATTTTGTTTTAGGTATAAATGAATTATCCTTACATATATATCCATGGTAATCCTTATGAAATAATTTTCTCCTTAAAAATAGTATGCAAATATATCATGAAGGAAAATTAAACATTCCCCATGTTTCTTGATGTTAATATTTGAATTTTGTTAATTTTTTATGCATTACAAATACTCATCCAATTTCAGAATTTAATTTGCATGAATGGAATGATTACCTGTTTACTACATATAAGTATGTGTGTTATTTATCTATATAATATTGGCAGCATGAAAAGAGGTCTAAAGTCTATTACCTTTAAAAAGTTGTTATTTAAAAAGAAATTTTTTTTTTTTAATTAAGGGATTTAAAATCTGAATACTTCCCCTAAGAATTAGAATGTACAGTTTGTATTATGTAATATAGCGTGTGCAGTAATTCAGTAGATTTCTGTAACATCAAATTGAATAATTTTTCAAATGGTATGTATTAAGTAAAATTTAATGTTATAATGACTTTTTCAATATTAATTTAATCAGGATGTTTTAATTGTGTTTAAGGTTATTAAAAATGTGTGTGTTTAGTGTTATATGATTATTTCATATATGACAAATATGATTATTTCATCAAATGAAATCTAAACTACTTGCTATACTAGAAAAACATTACTTACTTGAGAAGAAATACTTTAATCATATATATATATATATATATATATATATATATATATATATATATAACCTCTTTCAAATTATACAATTGTGCAAAATGTAAAACTTTTCAAAAAGGAATTAGTTGATTGAATATGAATATAATTTTTGCTGATGAATGTTACGAATAATTATTTTGTAACAAATCTTGATTTGTATATTTGTATGTTTTTTTGAAGGTGCATGTACACAATCCACTTCTTTTGGAAGGACCAAATTCTACTGTGACTATACTGAATGATTCAAAGCCATTGGAACCAATTGTTCATGACCATAATAACAGTAAAACACACCAAAGGGTAGATGACTTCTTAATTGGTAAAGAAATTTTCTTTCTTTGTGATACTAATGTACATGCTGTGTATCTATATAATATATTTTATGTATTCATGAAAAGTGTAAGATTCTATGTTAATAGTTCTGCTTGTATTTCTGTCTAAAGTGGAAACCTTTGTTTGTAGTCATTAATTTTTTTAAAAAAATATATATATTAATGCAATTTCTTACGAATAAGTTATTGGGATACAATATTTGCTATTTAAATTATCTAGTTATACAAATTAAATTTTAATCTAATTTTTCATTTTGTGTATTTTTTAATGAATAACTTTTTATTTAATCTACTGTTAATTACCATATTAAACCTTTTTTTAACATGTGTCTTATAATTTTTGTGTTATTTTTTTCCTTTTGATATAGTATTATATTCCTATTATGCTATGATTTTTTTTTGACATATTCTGGGGGGGGGGGCGGTCTATTTATTAAAAAACTACGGCCATATATCTCTATTCTTAATTTATATTAAAATTATCAGAAGTGAATTTTTTATATCTAGAATATTATACGTAGTATTATCCAAAAGGTGTAGAGAAAATCTTACTCTGAATATTTCACAGCACTGAAGCACATCCACCTTCAAAGTAGTCCCCTTGGGTGATGATATACTTTTGTCGGCATTTGTGTAACTTCTGGAAGCTATTTTTTGCAACCTCTCATAAGGCCTCCTGCGATGCTACTTTCACTGCATCTGTGTTCCTGTATATTTTTTTTCATTGATGAGAACAGGCAAATATCACAGGGGGCCTAAGTCTGATGAATAGGGGAAATGTGGAGGTATGTTAGTGCGAGTTTTGCGAGGAACTCATTTACTAATTGGGATTAATGTGCTCGTGCATTGTCGTGTAGAAGTCTTGACCCTGTCAGAACTGAGGCTGTTTACAACAAATGGATTCCCTCAAATGATGTATTTCAGAAGTGTGTAACCATGGCTATTTATTCTTCAAGTGTTTGGCGATAATCTTTTGGAACACATTAAGATACCAACGCAGCATTTTCCACTTTGCGTGAAGTCGAAGGTCATCCACAACACATTCGATGGATTCTTGGCCTTCCTTAAAAGGTTGATGCTATTCATAAACCCTGGATCTCGTCATGGTAGATTCGCCATACACCTTACTTAGCATTTGCAAAGTCTCCATTGGTGTTTTACCTAAGGGTTGACAGAATTTAATGTTCAGTGCTGTTCAAGAAAAGCAATCTTTCTTAGATCCTGGAACAAAGCTAACTAGCTTCGAAAGATAACAACTGGGTGTGTAGTTCGGTTGCATGACATGGACTAAACCAATCTGACCAAGTAGGGGAGGGTTGGGAGAATCTGTTTCATTTGGTTTAACTTTAGGTACTTGCTTTCTTCATCATTAATGGCCACAGTCCCTGAATTTTTGGATCGTACTACATATTAATAATAATGGTTATTAGTTATAATTAACTATCTTTAGGAAACATTAGTCATAAAATAAAAATACTTTTATTTTCAAATCATTCTTGAAATAGACCTTGCTTTTGTCTGGTATTTTATGTATAACTTGATATAACATGTAATTTAGCATGCAGTACTAAGCCTGAAAAACCATATTACATAGGAATTATAAATACAATTGAAACTCTATTTAACGAAGTTGCTAAATGCAGAAGAAAAAAAATTCTTATGTAGAAAATTTGTTTAATAGGTTCATCCTTCTGTATTTTTCTCTTGATTCCTGGAAAAAGTTCACAAAATAGAGATTTGTAAAATAAAATTTTGTAAAATAAGAGGCCCCTTTGTATTTTGATAAATACACAGCAGATTAATAGTTAGATATTTATTCTTTTAATATATCTTTCTGATTTCTCGATATTCTCTTTCTGTTATTTAAAAAAAGTAATTAGCATTACAATATGTACTACTCATTGAGTTTTACCTTTATATTTATATTACTATGTGTAGTTTTAACACTTTTGGTTTTTAACATCAAATATACTTTATGGATCAAATGTATAAAAGTGTTGCTTTGAAATTGTCATTCCAGAGCAAACTCTCAATATTTCTGTCAAGATGCTATTTTTATTCTTATTTGTGTGTTCTCTGGATTATGTAATATTTAACCGTTTAAAGTTCACTACATATTCCCTTTGAAAAACTAACAAAAATAATTCAAAAATGACTGTTTGACATAAAGGTGATCACAAACTTATAAAGAAAAAAAAATTTCAATTTCGAGAAATTTATGGTTTTACTATGAAACCAGTGAACAATAACAGTCCTTTTTTCCTACTCAAACTGACCAATCCAAAAAATCATTCAGAATAAAAATCTCATATTTTATGACTATAAAACTTTTATATTTTAACGAAATTAATTAAGAAAAAATAGTTTTAAAAGTTTTTAATTATTTTTAAAAAATTTTCTGCACTTTTAAAATTTTTAATATAAATTTGTACATAAAAACTACATATATTTTACATTACATGCTAAAAACAATTTATATTTCTTAATAAAAAATTACTAATACATATAATTTTTCCATCCATAACTATAAAGGAAGAATATTTAAATCTATTATGTACACACTGGGTCGTATTTAGGCATATATAACGTGCAGCTCCACAGAGTGGGAGAATTTTAGAGTGCGGGGTGGATAAATATATTTAAATATGAAAATTTCTCACTATAATTTTAAAGTAAATAAATATATTGCTAAACATGCAATAAACAAATAGTGCTTCAGAAAGTCAGTTGCTGCGAGAATTTTCGCTTTAGAATGGGCACCAAGAGACTTGCAATACCGCCTCTCACTGGAGTTTGGTTTTGCAGTGAAACCCATAATTTTTTTCATTTTTCTACTCTTCTGTTTACTTATCAAAATGATTGAAAGTTATAATTAATAAATAGAAAGATTCATAGTAAGATCGCATGTGCTATAATTTAAAATAACTATTTTTTTAAATATTTTTATAGAGCTAATGGAATTTATTTAAGTTAAAGTTATGTCAATATTTTTCTATTTAGGAGGCCTCATAGCCGTTGTAAATATCCATTGTGCTGCCATTTATTGCTAGGAAAAAGAACAAAAGTTCAAAAACAGCTCTTATTGGGATAAAAAATTTTTATTTGATTTTTGAAAAAATGTTTAATGAGTGGTTTCAGAGTGAAACCAATGAATGTCAAAGGGTTAACCCCTTAGAACTGCTGCTAGCATATATATGTATGTGTCTTTCTAAAATGCAATTTTTTTTTGGGGGGGGGGGCTGCTATCAGTAAAACTATTCTATAAGATTTAGAATGCAGTAAAATGACCTTGACAGTGTTTGGGAAGAATTTACTTATTTCCAAGAAGAATTTGCCTATTTATGCCTTTTCCTTTTTCCCAAATACTCGGCATACACGTGCCTATGTGAAAAACGGTGTCACTGGGGAGCGAATTGGGTAACTTTTAATCTGTAGTTAAATAGGTTAATCGGAATTTTAACTTATAAAATTTTATCAAAATAATTTTCTGTAAGTAAAAACTATGAAATTTAATGTAATCTTTATAATTAAGAAATTTTCAAAAGATGGGTCAAATATGGGAATTATGTTTGTTATTAATCATGTTTGCTTTGGTCTCTTTATGCTTAATTATATGTGTGTATATCTAATTGATGATTTCTCCTCCTATGAACTAATTTGTTTGCCTTGTGTTTTAGTTACTATTCCAATATTCTTATTTTCATTAATTTATCAATCTTACTTTTCTAGGGCACTATGAAATACCTGAATATGTAACTCCAGCCTTTTCTTCTCTTTTGCAAATTGCTGCATTACCAGAACTTTCGTATGCCCCTACGAAGCCTGTATCTTATCCTAAAGTTATTTCTGGAAATGTGAATGGAACTTTGCTGCCATATTGCACAATTGAGGGTTTATTGCCTTACATGGACAAATCAGATTTTTTTAATTCAAAACAAGCATTGTTATCATTAGATGCCCAGACCTCAACTGAAGATTTGTATCAAGGAAACATATTTTTATCGTTGCCGGTTGTTCTACTGTGCTTTTTATGTCTTGGAATAATTCTGAGTGTTGTGGTCTATATTAAGGTATGGAATACCTACCTTTTAAATGCTTGATTGTAATTTGATGCTGATATAATCAAACTTAAGAGTTTTATGTAAACATTAATTATTTTAATTCCATTTTTTTATCAGATAAATAGCTCTGTCATGATAATTTTAAATATTTAATGGAATTTTGTTAAGTTATTGCCATTTTTTTAAATGAACTGTTAATATTTATATCTGACTGAAATTAATAAACTTAAAACAATTCAGGAAATTTGTGTTGCACATTTTGAATAACCATTTAAAAAAATAGCTATTGTAGTGAAATAGCTTTTTGAAAAATGTTACATTTACTAAAAACACAAGGATTTTTTTTTCAAACCTATTCCTAAACTTACTACAATATTCTTAGAGATGGTTTTTTTTTTCGACAGATCTCATATGCTTTTGGCTATTTTTTGGCTGTTTCAAATTTCAAAATTTTGAATGAAAGCATATATATATATAGTCCCCCCTCCTTCCCTCACATTAATAAGTATATTATTTTTGTACAAATTTTGTCTGCATTTTTCAATTGCTTAGCAATGAAAATGCTTTTGGAAATTAGAGACGTTGGATCTGTATTCACCATAGGAAGTGAAAATAAGTTATTTATTTGGAATTTGATTAAAAATTGTAAAACAATTTTTTTTTTTATGTAAGTCAATTTAGATGCTGTAAAATTCTGTATTAAGCTTTTGCAAATTATTGAATGTTTTATAAACATACATAAAATATCTTTATGATCCATTTTTTAAGTTGATACTTTTACCATGGTCACCTTATTAAAGTTTTAAATTTTTTCTTTTTTTTAGGCTAAAAAGTCTTCAGTTAGTACTGCAGTAAATGATATAGGTAATTCTTTCCTTCCCTTGTTTTGTTATAAGATATTCAAAGTGTAAATAATAGTAAAAAAGTGATTTTTCATACGTGCATTCTAAATTAGATTCTTGTATCTACAGATTCTATTGAATTAATACATGTTGGAAAAATTTCTTTTAATCCTATTGATGTTCTTGGTCATGGATGCTATGGGACATTTGTATACAGGTAATTTTGGCATTTGGTTTTGGATTGAAAATAGGTGCTTTATATTTTATTTCATTTTATTAATTTTATATTTTATGTGCTTATTTTTTGAAACTTAATTCTTGAGCTTTCTAATTATTTATGTGAATAACGTAGTTGTTTATTTTGATTATAATCAATAACCCATCTTGATTGCGTGTGACTTATGAAAAACCTTAAGTTACTTGTAATCTTATGCAGAGAAATACTTTTGCAGTTGTAGTTTGTTTTGTGTAATATTATGTTATGTAAATTAGATCAAAAGAAAGGACTAATAATATATATCTGTGGTTAATTTGTTGGTATTAAAATTAGTATATATTATACCCAGTTTAAAATCCAGTGGAAAAAATTATTAGTAATTATGAATATTACATTTTCTTCACAATTATGATGTTTTGATAACACTTTTCACATTTACTTCTGTTTTTTCTGATTATGTACATTTTTTTTATAATATGTATATTTTTAAAAAATTCTGTGACAAATAATCAATAAATATCCTTTCAGTTCTTAACTGATGGCAAACAACCTTTCTTGTGTTTTCAGTTTGTATAGTAAAGAATATTTTTACACCAAATAGTAATTAATTTAAAGGAATTACAATCTAAAATAATCCAATACCAAATGAATCTGTAATGGTACAAATTATGTATGATTTCTCAATTTTAGATCATAAACCTTATCTTTTCATTTAAATACTTGCATATAATTCTTTAATGTGAAAGGTGATTGCATTTGTTTCAATCTTTTATTAATTCTCTTCTAAAATCAAGAGTTCAAATTTCTTTGAGAAACATAAATTCATTAAGATGGAAATATTGTAGTGATAGCCATAATTTACTAAGATTATATTTTTTTGGGAATGAAGCAAAATATCTGAAATGTAATGACAGTTTTTCTTTTTAAGGAACCAAGAGTTATTATTTCAACTAACATTAATGAGTTAATATAAGAAAGGAGTGGGGGAGTAATTCAAAAATGTTACTAATACTTTATACATATATTTATAATTCATTTAAAAGTAATTAAAAAAACTTTCTTTTGTAAGATGTGTCTTATAGAAATGTACCTAAAAATGTTCTTTTGTGGGGAAAAATTTATAAATTAATAATTTTGCACTAAATTAGTTTCTTTTATATTCTAATAAATCTCAATATTTGTTTAAAGTTTCTAAAATATGTATAATCTACAAAAAATTAAATTGTTAATACTTATATTTGTAATTAAATTAAAAATACTTTAATTTTTTTAAAGATGGTAAAAAAAACACCTTATTATCTATTTGATTTCTCATACATAAATACCAAGAATGGTAACAGGAAAATATCAAAGTTTCTTAATATGCCAGTAAATAGCTCAAAATCTGGGTACTGGGGATTAATTATATTTTCAAAAAAAATCCTAAGCATAGCTACCATTTCTAGAAAATTTATTTGCTCAGTTTATTGTTTAATGAATTTATATAGCCATTTAAAGTAATTTTGTTTAGTTTTATGGGATAGTTACTTAATTTTGCTCTTTGCAGAGGAAAATTTGAAAGTAGATCTGTGGCTGTAAAGCGAGTTTTACCAGAATGTTTCAGCTTTGCCAATCGTGAAGTGGACATGTTACGAGAATCTGATGAACATCCAAATGTCATAAGATATTTTTGTATGGTATAAAATCCACTTTCCCCTTCCTCCTTTGACTTTTTTTCTTGTACAAAATGTATAAGATTTTGTGATAGTTTTAGAAATTACTTTATATGTTTTAGAACAAACTAATGAAAAGTAAATAGTGTGGCACTATTATTATTAAATTAAATAATAATTTAAATAACAGACTATATAAAAACTGCAGTACATCAACATGTACAATGTTTGAATTTTTGATTGATTACATAAATTTGTTGATTCATATTATTGTTGTAATACATTTTGTTTTATTAATTCTTTTATTTCTTATGTGAACCATAATAAAAAAGTAATATAATTGGCAAAATAAATTTTCTGTGATGATGGCTTATTTTTTTAAAATAGCTGAAAATATTTATAAACACCTTTTTATTTTTATGTAAAAAAAAAATAAATCTTTGAAAAATCTTCCCACTTAAATATAAAATTTGATTTAATAAAAAATTAATGCTAATTTTTAAAAATGTTTTTTCTTTCTTTAGGAAAATACTGAGTTGAAAAGAGTTTTAACTATTTCTTTTCTAATAATAATTTTTTTTAATGCTAAGGAACACGATAAACAATTTCGCTACATCGCCCTTGAGTTGTGTGCAGCTACTGTTTGTGATTATGTCGAAGATGAAACATTTGATCGCCTAAATCTGGATCCAATTTCGCTTTTAAGGCAAGCAGCATCTGGTATAGCTCATTTACATTCTTTAGATATTGGTATGTATTTTTATATTTGTGTAAAATATAAATATTTTTGTTAATAAATTTGAAGATTTAGAATTTAGTTATTTAATAAAGTAAACTTTTTTTTAAAAAAATTTAGTAATTGTACCATTTTACAATTTATATTTTTAGTGCATAGGGATATCAAACCTCAAAATGTTTTGATTTCAATGCCAAATGCCAACGGTGAAGTCAAAGCCCTGATATCTGATTTTGGAATGTGTAAAAAATTAGCTAATGGACGCATATCCTTTTCCAAAAAATCTGGAACTACTGGAACAGAAGGCTGGATTGCTCCTGAAATGTTATTGGGAGAGAAACGAACAGTGAGCAAATTCTTGTCTTATTAAAATAAGAACCTGATTTGTTTTTTTCTGTCTTAGTGTTTATATCCTTAATTATTTTATATGCTTTTATGCATCATTGTGAATATTTTAGAATGGGGTCGGGAACCTTTTGAGAGAGAGAGAGAGACTGTGGCGTGCCAAACCAATCTACCAATATGATTCAGCAGGCCTCACTGTAGGATATTTTTTAAACAGTTTGATTCCCGTGATAATGCATGCAAAGTTAGAGAATAGAGGTCAATAATTTATAGTTGCAATTTTTTTAAATATTAATTTTGGGTCATTTTAAGATATTTTTTAATATAATAATAAACAGCATAAAACATAACTATTTTACAGAAATTATGCATTTTTAAAGGTATTTACTAAAATAAGAAAGACAACATAAAATATAAGTATTCCCGTTCATCATGGTTAAATAAAAGAAATTTAAATGTGTTAATGCGAACCTAGTGCTTGCATCGCTTTACTTTATATTGCAAAAACAGGGGTATAATTTGGACTTTAAATTTGGCATGATTCTGAACATTTAGTAGTTGACAACTACTTTATGGACTTGAAATATTTTTCATATGATAACATATTTGATCACTTAGATAAGTAGAAGCAAAAGCAGAGTACTTGCAATTTTCTCTCTTCAAACATTTAAATCTCTCCAGTAATGACATTCAAATAACTTACAAAATAACTTTAGATTTATATCTAAAATTATTAAAGTTTATCTTTTTCAGATTTTTTCTAGATTCCGTAAATGTCCATAATTGTGAAGATGTTTGTCAAACAAAGTCCATTACAAATTTATCGACTTCCATCCACTCAAAAACTGACAAATTTGTAAAGTAGTGTAGAATGCCTCGGAGAATTATTCGTGGGACGCATGCCGTAGGTTGCCGACCCCTGTTCTAGAATAAGCATCCTTTTAACTAGCCTTAATTAAATCACAGGTGTGATATTGTCTTCCATTCAGGATCATTTCTCACTTGGCAGACTTTGATTGAAATGTATGTACCTATATGGCTAAAAGAAAAAAAATTAATCACATTAAAACTGACATAGTAATCTTTAGTCCCTCCTCCTCTTTTTTTATAAATGCTCTTTATATTTTGCAGTAGACAGATAAACGTTAGAAAAAAATTAATTAAATGCTTTATATATATAGAAATCTTAGACACATTTTTCCAGAATTGTGCTGT
This sequence comes from Trichonephila inaurata madagascariensis, assembly GCA_019973955.1. Taxonomy (NCBI): domain Eukaryota; kingdom Metazoa; phylum Arthropoda; class Arachnida; order Araneae; family Nephilidae; genus Trichonephila; species Trichonephila inaurata. The sequence goes on from BMAV01002965.1 coordinate 107,538, forward strand.
GATAATGCAAAAATTGTTTCATAATGTTTTTTATGAACTCTATCCATCTGAGGTGGCATTGGCATTTATTGTATTCAAAATTATATTGTTTTCAGGTTGTGCTTGAGAAAACTTTTTAAATGAATTTCTCCTTTAAGTTTTATTTATTGAAGTTTAAAAAACTATGTTTATAAAACAATATAATTGTATTGATTTAAAGGAGTTCATAATTGTTATTTTCAAGTTAAATAGTATTAAAGAAATCTTTATTAATTAAATTTTTACTAATTTTGAACTGAATTTCTTATTAAAAGAAATGTATAGGTATTTTTTAGATTAAATTGATTTTGCTTTCAAGCAAAGATTTTAAAATCATTTTGATTTTATTATTTTTTTCTGACTACTTTGAATCAGTAGGCATTGTTTTTCACCATATATTTTAATGTTTTTTGTGTAGTAACATTTATGAAAATTGTCAATATACCAAATGTCTTTTTATGTGATTGTATTATTTTTATTTACTTCAATATAACAAGCTTGAAGTCTTAAATTAGGGAAAATAAGTAATTTGAGAAATTCCAGGTATTTTTTGTTGAACTGCATTCTTGTTTTACATATGAAAATTTAAATAAAGGCAAAAAATAACAACAAGAAAAGAAATAAGTTGTAGTTTGTAGTGTGAATTTGGTTTCTCATATCCATTGTGTATGTATAAAAGTTCAGATAGTAAAAGCTTAAATTATCTGCTCAAGTCGGCAATAATGACAATAAATTGAAGATTTTAATCTGGCCTTCTCTTGATGTTGTAAATGATGTCCACTCCCCTTCCCCAATAAAAAATTAAGTTTGTATTATCTTAAAGGAAATGCTGTGTTGTTCTCTTTCCTCCCTCCATTATTTTGTGAAAGTTTCAGGTTTAAGTCAATTTTCACTTTTTCTGGGAAATAAGCATTTTTTTCTTTTTCTTTTTACATGAATTTGTGTGGTTTTTTAATTGTGTAAAAAAAAGTGTCATTTATTACCACTATATTATATTTTTTGGAGGTTTAAAGTTACATTGTATCAATGATGAAATGACTAAAAGTTTTTAAATAAGTACAGCTAAATAAAGAATGTATTTAATTTTTATTAACAAATGCTTATATTAAGTATTAAAAATTTCTGTTGAATGTGTTTTTTATAATCATTAATTATATTAAACTGTTCTTTAATCCCATTATTACTATTTTTTTGATAAGACACGTTCTGTGGACACATTTTCCTTGGGTCTGGTATTTTATTATGTTCTGAGTAATGGTAAACATCCATTTGGAGATCCTGTGAGAAGACAAGGAAATATTTTGAATGAAGAATATAGTTTAGATGATTTAGATGAAACAAGTATGATTTTGTTCTTTGTTCTCTTATTTTAATTTTTGATATTTTGTGCTTTTTAAAATAACATGAATTATTATTTTTTTTTAATAACTGCTTGAATAAAGTGTTACCTAATCAAAGTATGAGTAATCTCTGTATGCATAGGTATTTTTATGTCTATTCCTGCATAGTCAATGAATTAATGAATTTTTTGGAAACTAAAGTAGAAAATTTATGGAGTTTTTGGGGCTCTTTACCACCCAATCATAATTGTTCAATTTAATCTACATTCTTAAAAAAATTCCAATTTGGATAATGAAAGTTAAAAGATAAAAAATTTAGAAAATGTTAAAAAATTAAGGAAATTCTTTCATAAGAAAATTGGAATAAGTGACTATCCTACCTTAGAAAAGATTAAGAAAAGCTGATCCTGTATTAGTTGAGCCAGAAATGAAAAGTCAAAAGGAGTCTTTGGGAGACCTTTTCTTTTAGTCCTAGGGGTGTTAAAATTGGGGCCAATGTGTCACGAGTTTGAGCATTAGTGCTACAGAAGATCTACTGTACTTCAGGGGCTGATGTAATTCAAATCTGCCAAGTCTCAAAGTCCTCTTGTTTAAAGGGGGAGTGCCAGCTCATGCATCTTCCTTGCCACTTGCCCGAAGCTTAAGATGACAAGGTCCATCTGCAATAGCTTTTGTTACTTTATAGTGGGATGTTAGCGAACACTTATCGGCTTTGGGGTGTAGCCATGGTAGCTGAGTGGTCCTGGTTGGTAACTTGTTGCTAACATTATTTCTTTCAAATCTCGAGTTCACAATGAATAGTTAGAAGATTAAGCCTCTTTACTTTTGCTGAATTAATTTTTAGAAAAAAAATTTTTTAGATATTGTTTTTATGTTTGAAAATGACTTCATTTTTAAAATATGGGGGAAATGTGTTGTGAAGCATTTGTCTTGAGTAAAAGTTGTTTACTTTGGGAAATATGCAAACCCTGAAAATATTTCATTGCAATGCATACCAATAGGAGGAATATGCAACATCATTGGCCAAAGTTGATTTGCAAAGCATGAAGTAGATGATTGTTAACAATTATCTTATTTTAGCAAAAAAATCAAAGATTTTTTTCCCCAGCACTGGTTGCTTTTTGAAGGATTGATCTAAAAATGGGGAGGGAGAGTTAATTTATTGATAGAAAGTAAGAATTGCAATAGTTACATTATTGCATTTGCTTTTAAATAATTATGCCTGATATCAAGAGATGTTAGATATTTAAAAATAGTGTAATTATCATTGATAAGAAGTAAAAATTAACATGAGGAATGTATATCGTAATAATTTTGGTATTGTGGCATAGCATATTAAAGGAGAATATTGATGGCAGTATAGCGTTCTAAGGGAAATAATTTAATTACAGACATTTATTTACATGTCTACAGCCAATATTTACAAAATTTATTTAGCAGAAACTACATAGTTTTGGATAGAAGGAAACAACAAGCCAGCATCTGCTTTCTTTGATGGATCTATGGAGTGTGCTTAAAGATCGTTCGTTTTTTTTTTTTTTTGGCCTAATTTCTTGCTGTTCATCCTCAAAAGTCCTCTTGAAAATCAATTTTCAAGTGTAATGAAAAGATTTAAAGTTAATGACTGTTGGGTTTTCTGAATAATACCAAATCAAAAGGTTTTTTAGTAGATATTTAGTTATTTAGGATTTCTATAATGTCAATAGAAATTTCTGCAATTCTTTTGACACCTTTTGTCATTTGAAGGAGTATAATTTCTTATGGACATAGAAGCTGCCCTATGATAGAGGTGAATAAGAAATGTTACTATTAAATCACTATCAGTGATTATAAAGGAATTATCTATGTTTTAAAAATTTCTGTGCTTGCTTTGATATTCTAATTCTGTTGACTTTTTTCTCCAGAATATCCAGAAGCATTTTATTTAATTGAGCATATGATCAAAAATAATGCAGCTGAAAGGCCTTCAATTGCTGCAATTTTAAAGCATCCATTTTTCTGGAACCCAGAAAAAACATTGAGCTTTTTCCAGGTGCGATACATTTATTTATTTACATTTTGAAATTTTTAATGTGGATAATGTTATATTGCTCAAAATTAGTGTTAAAATTTGTTCAAATTGTAATATAAAGTTAAGTTTAAAATTATTAATGCTAAATATCTATTAATACTTGTACTCAAATGTGAAAAAAAAATTATTTCCATTACTAGAAATTGTATGAATTTTTAAAAAAATATATAACTCAAGACATTTAGGAAGATATATGTTTGTTATTTTGTAAGTTTTACTTGACATGATAAAGTTCAATAATTAAATCCTGTAAAATGTCCTGTCCTGTTTTTGAACTGTAATGTGTTTTAAATCATGAATGATGATTTATTTTAAAGTTCATTTTTTACCTTTCACTGTATAATTTTCTAGGATACAAGTGATCGTATTGAAAAGGAACCTGATGACAGTTTAATAATGAAGTCTTTGGAGAGATTTGGTTATTATGTTGTAAAACAGGATTGGCGTGAACATATTACAATTGAATTACAGAATGGTAAGATTACATTAACGCTTTTTTGTTTCTTCATTTCTATATAATTCACACGTGTGATATAGTCAAATTTGTTTAAAAATGGTCTGTACTTTTCACTATATGAAATGGTTTTTTCTTTAAATTTTAACTTCATCTTTAGAAAGATAGATCAAGTGAATGTTTCTTTGTTTTCATGATCACCTGTACCAAAAATAAATCTTTAAAACTCTCACAAAGATATGAAATGGAATTTGATATGTAGGGTGCCTGCTCTGGTGTCATCCTTGTCATTTGACTTTGATTCAAAACTACGAGATTCAATATCATTAGCTCTTGCGATTTTAAAAAGAGAATTAACCAACAAAGTTTTTCATTGTTAGTGTAACAATGTTTTTATTCATAAGTGAAAAACATTGTGATATATAAAAATAAAAATATATAATTGTTATATATGTAAAAATGAAAATATTCATTTTTGTTTTTTGCTTCGTTTTAATGTGAATTAGATTAACATTAATTTATGATAAACTTTAAAAACACATGCACATGTGTATTTCCTGTTTTGTATTATGACACTTTTCATAAATATTTTTATGAATTTGTATTTTTTCTTCTCTTCCATTTTAAAAAGATGCAACTAAAACCATGAATTTGGTGAATGAGAAACTATATCAATGTTTTCAAGGAAATAACCTTTCTGAGATTTTGTGATGAACTGATAATTAAATTGATTATTGAATTTAAAGACATTTTTTAAAATTTCTTTGAATTATTTTAAATTTTCTTTTAAGATACACATAACATAAAATTTTTTTTTCTCTCCTCTTCTCAATAGATTTACGAAAATTTCGTAGTTATAGAGGTAGTTCTGTTCGAGATTTATTGCGTGCAATGAGAAATAAAGTATGTATATACCTTTATTAGTTCTATATAATGACTTTTATAAAATGCTTCATATGTATATATGTTAATTGATAAAAATAAGATTTTTTAAAAAATTATGCAGAATTTTTTAGGAAACGCTTTGACTCAGATATCACAAAAATATTCAAAACAAAAAAAAATTTATTATTAAATATCTCAGATGTTTGAGCTCTGCAAAAGTAATTTAATAGAAATATTATATGCTCTTCTAGAATTAAAAGATAAAAATGTAATAATTAAAAAATCCATGGGGTGCAAAATTATATGAGTAATCGTGTTTCTGATAGGGCAGTGCTCCCCATTCTTTTTATCACTGTAGACTAGTTGATGTTTGATAATTTTACTGCAGTCCACTGAAGGGGAGGGACAAGTGGCATACACAAGGTTCAAACCCCTGCCATATATCCTCGGATTTTTAATTTTTAGGATACATATTACGTTTTGATGCATTCTTCTACGTTTTTTTTAAATGTAACCCTTCCCATGAACGTAGTCTGTGTAAACCACTGGAGAGGACATTAATTGTTTATATTTTTTAGATTGTTCTGATATAATAATTTTAATTTGTATTTAAACATGCCTTCTGAATAAAACACAGTTACACCAAAAAATGAATATAAAGTGAGTTCTGTGGAAAGTCTAAAAATCATTAGAAATACACCATGGTAAATAAAATGGAAATAGTGTCACATGTTCTGGTACCAAATGATTTACAAACTGGTCTACTTCCTGGGGGTTGGGGGACCACTGTGATAGGGCACAAGATTATTGTAATTTTTTTAGGCAAGCTATTACATGTTTTTATTATTTCATTTTCTGCTACATTAATCAACCAGGAATTAATTCAAGTGTGTTAATTATTTTTATTTGAATGTTTGGATGAATTAAAGAATGAAATATATAAAATGAAATCAGAATAATAAAAAATTAATGTGTGGTATTTAAGAAAACTAAATGCTTTTTGCTGTTTTACCTTTGCCTTGAAATATTTAATTTCTTTTTAATGTTTATAATTTTTCAAGAGATGCATGTTGGTGTGGAAGTTTGGAGAGGGGAGGGGCTAGCTTAGGTGTTCTCATCACTTGACTGTGGTTCAAAATCATTAGGTCCATTGTCAAAATGGCCCTCACACTGCTTTATGTTAATAAAAAATCAAATCAAATTCTAAATAAGCATGTGTTTTTCTTCAAAGTTCTGAGCCATTTTCTTTGAAAGTGCTGCAAGTCTATTTTTGACAAAAAGTTCATGATAATATTAAATACGACCTGCTATGAGCTTTTTATCTATAAACATTTTCCATAAAAATCCTTCAAAATTTTCATTGTGTTGTCAATATAAATTTACATAGTTAATGAAATTACAAATATAAATTACTTTGGAAATAGTGCAAGTTCACTTTCCACTAAGGCATAATATCACATAAAAAAAATTTAACGATATTATAGATCTATTACCTTATATTTCTCCAATACATCATGACTGCTTTCAACAACTTTCTCACAATGAAAAAAATTAAAAATAAAACATATTAATATAAAGTTGTAATTAATATAATCTAAATGGCATTACCCCAAAAAATATTAAAATAAAGTATTTTATTTTTTGACATATTTAATAAATTTCATAAAAAAATTGGTTTGATTCAATTGAAATCCCATATTTAATATTTCATAAATGTATGTTTTTCATATTTTGTTGACTTTGAAGTGGTGTAAGCACATTTGAGATCATAAAAAGTATAAATTTCTTTTAACCCTTTATCAACCGCATTATGATTTACTGTAGTTTTTTTCATGGGATGTTTTTTTTTTGAATCAGTACATTCAAATTAAGGGATATACATAAACAAAATACTCAACTTTGGGAAATTAAAGATATTCAAGTGTAAAATTAATTATATACACTGTTCACTTAAAATAAATAGTCAAATCGTTTTCTAAGGTCTTAATTTACATAAAAAAAACATTAATTATTTGACATTAATTATTTTTTCGGGGCAAAAATGATAATCCTCGCAATCAGCTGAAAAAACGCTGTCTGATTAAAACACAATTTCTCCTATAAAACTGTTCGACTTTCCCACTAAAATACTCATCGTAGAACCCATACTGCCATATATCTTGGAAGAGTAGATTTCGAAGAATATTCCTGCTAAATATCGTCAGAATATTTGTGCAAATGGTTGTTCTACTTATTTTAAAGTGAGTGGTACTTATAAGTACCGTCGGTTGATAAAGGTTTAACTAATACTTAAAAAACCGATCTCATTATTTTGTTAAATCAATGTAATATTTCAAAAACATAAAATGTAATTATTAATGTAAAGATTAATATGTACCAATATTTTTCAAACCATTCAAAAACAAACATATAAATATCTTCATATAATATAAAATGGACCTATACCACATTCAAAGAAAATGCCTCTAATTATGTTTTCTGTATTGTTACCATTCTTTTTATTATTGTTTGTATTTCTAAAAGTAATAAATATTTGTATCAGAATTTCAATTTCTCATTTTAAATTTATCCATTATTTCTGCTTTAAAGATATTGGGTGGAAATCAATAATGAAATATAACATAGCTCACACAAAATATTGAATTTTAACATATTGTTTTTAAAATTTGATTTAATTCTTGTATTATCTTTATAGAAGCATCATTATCGTGAACTTTCTGTTGAAGTACAAGATTCCTTGGGTGAAATTCCTGATAAGTTTGTGTCTTATTTCACATCTCGTTTTCCAAAGCTTTTGATTCACACCTACCTTTGTATGCAACAGTGCAAAAGCGAGAACATTTTCATAAAATATTATGATCCAGTAGTTGCACTACCTTCTTTGGACCAGTACACAAAAGAAATTCCTTTACCTCTTTGGAAACTGAAAAAATTATTGAAAGCAGCCAATGTTGTCACCGAGTCCCAAAATGATATAAAACCTTGTGAAGAGCTTTCAAAAATAGAAATTTGTCCAGAAGTTCAGATTGAAAAGAGTAGCACATGTGACTCTAGAATCCAACCAATTGTTGAAAAAGAAAATGACATAGCGAATGTTTTCAATGTAGAAACAATTATAACAAATGTTCCAGAAAATACAACAGTTGATAAGAATCAATTTTTTTGCTTGTTACCTGACAGCAATGCTTTCCAAAAATCACCTCCATGTGATGTGAAAAAGAAAAAACTGAAAAAGAAGCACAAACCTTCTTTGGATATTAATTCCTAAATTACAGGCTATATTTTTAGTCTTTTTATGACATTTTCCTAAAAAATCATTTGTTTTCCCTCTTACATGGAACAACATGTTTTGGGCGTGGGTGCAAGTAAAATATAATTTGTATACTTAATGCATGACATAGTGGGAGTTTCATATTATAATTCTCCCTTTACATTTAGATTTAAATGTTTTGTATCATTATCATTAACTATACATAAGGACATTTCGAATAAACTTTTTAAATTTTCATCTTTAATTTAACTCGTTCAGGACCATGATCCCATATATGTGATGAAGCGATTCTCTCTTCACTGACCACAGTATCATGTGATCACACTTTCCATTCACTGAGGCCTGTAATCACATGTGTAATTGGAATTTAGAACATTTTTACTTTAATTTATAAACAGCACTCGATGGTGGTTGAAATATCCCCCTCAAATAATGTTTCGCAAAATTGCAACCTTCAATATGTGTTTTGGGTTCCTTGTTTTTTAAAATTTGATTCAGGATATTTACAAATGTGAACAACTGTGTGTTTAGCTCTTTCAAAATGATTACAGTGCTGTGGTTTCTGTTCATATTTTGATGTAGGAAAAAGATTGAAAGCTTATTAGTTTATGTGGAAGTAGGTTTATCATTTTGGGTTTGCTATGTAGTATTTTGTATGTTTTGGATCACACATTTTCATTTAAATCAGCATAACAGAAGGAGTGAAATATTAAAGGAAGATTGGGATTTCTCTGTATTGATGAACCAATCAGTTAGTGAAATGGAGGAAAGTAATTTTTCATACATAAGCTGTAAAGAATCTTTTGATATTCAGGGAACACTGAAATAGTTGGTTATATTGATAATAGGGTGAAAAATTTAAGTGACAGTTCCAAACAATATTTTAAAATAAAACATAAAAATTTAAAATATTAAGTAATTTTCTTGTATTCAGGTTTCTAATATTTTCATTTTGAATATTCATATTGAAATATATAAATTTTTTTCTTCTCAAAGTATATAATATATATTCATTTATTTATTAAAATGAAGATGTTTTCTTTGGAAATTGCAGTTGTTTTTTTAAATAACATAAACATTTTAGTACTGTATATTAAGATAGGATTAATGATATTAAACTGTAAATTTCAGCATATTTATTACAGTCAAGGTTTTATATGAATTTTTAAGTGGGCTTAACAGGGAAAACAGGTCCTGTTTGTATGTATGCTCTTGGCTCTTGCAGGCCTGAGAAATGCTTCTTTCTCCTTTTGACGGTCCTGAACGAATTAGAAAGAATAATCATAATAAGTCAGGGTTAACTGTTTTTGTTCTGTTTTAAAATTCTATATTAGTTTTGTTTAATTGATTCTATCATGTTTTTTCCCTTGTTTGTCTCCTTTGTCGATCTATGTTCTTTTAAATTATATAATTCAAATTAGCAATGCAAATAGAGTAAATCATATTTTCTTTTGTTTTGATTCCTTATTTATATAAAAGGAACATGTTACTGTTATCTTTTTATTTCTATATGTGTTTCTTTTAATTATTATTTTATCCTCTATAATATTATCGCTCTATCTCTTAGTAGTAGATCCATCTCATTCATTTTCTTTATTTCTAAATTCTATAATATCCATTGCAGGGAGAAAATGTTTTAATGTTTGTTATTTTGGTCAAGGTTAAATGTTTTAAACTCTAGGTTTTGCATATTCATGGATGTGAAGAATATATGCATGTAGACATTGGATACTCATGAATTTCAAACTTGTGAAAAATACTTCTATGAGCTTGTTGACATGAGTATTCATGAATTCAACTATGTGAAAATAACTTAACATTACCTCGGATTACCATAGTAATGAATGTTGCCAGATATTAGCAATATTTGTAATAGTGAAAAAGCATGTGATTTTAAAATGTGTTTGTGTGTTTTTTTAAAAAAGACACTATAATGTAAAAGTTGCATTTTTTCTATCTTGTATCTACTAAATAGATATATTTTGTTATTTTAATTAATTAATTTCTGCACAACTTTTGTTTACATTTGTACTGCCCTCGAAAAGATGGATTTTAGTTTACTTGAAATATATATTGTTGTGTGAATGATTACTTAGAGTATATTCATACTAATCAATTAATGAATTCTATTCAATTTGTAACTTTTTTACAACTATATTTATTTAAATATCTTATGTGTATATTTATGACTGATTTTTTTTCTACTTAATCTGTGATACACAATTTCAAAGAGTTTTTATTCTTTGATTGAATGCAGTTTCTGGTATATGTTGTTAATCTTAAAGCTTGAGATAAGTTTTCAAGTCTCATTGTATATATGTATTCATTTGTACTGTTGTTTGGAAAGGAGGAAAATGACATTTTATAAAAGCATCTATTGCTCTGTGATTCTATATAAGGGATTATCTGTGGGATATGATATCATACTCTTCGTATTTTTTGGATTTGGTTTCTTATTTTCTGTTTTCATTTTTTTGTTTTTGTTTTTTGTATGCACATCATTTGAAAGTCTAAAATAAACCAGAAATATATTTTATATTTTTATTTACTGGTTGGGAATGTAATAAGCATTCGCTATTTTTTCGATGAGTCCAATTTAATGATCAACATACATGAATTTACTGCTCAGAAATGCACAATTACTTTGGGAGAAAGTTTTTGTCTGTTATTTATGTACTTGAGTTTCACTTGGTTAATTTTAAAATAGAAGAAGTATTCTAACATTGTATGTCATGAAATGTTATTTAATGGTTACAATGCAATTTATGAAGTTTAACAAAATTACTGATGCATTTAACAATTCTTTTTCTAATATTTAATTTATTTTCTATTAAATTCTTTTATTTTTATCTTTACTGAGAATAACAATTGTTTATTTATAATATTTAGTAGCAGTGTTCTGTACAACCATTTATTATTGTAAGAAATGTTTTAGGAAAGTAGATGTGGAAATAATATAAATATGAATTTTGTTATTTTATTCCTTGACAACAACCACCAACACATTGATCTATTTGCGTGCTGTCAAGGTGAGGAGAGATCACATGTGTGTATGTTGTAATGAAAAAGAATACATTTTTATGCATTTGTTACATAAGATCCACATTTTTTCAAAACCTATTTCTCTAAAGTGAAAAGGTGCTTCAAGGCATGGAGAATACAGATAACAGATTTATTTTCAAATGTGATTTCTTGAAAATGCTAAAATTGAAAATATTATTTTTTTGCAATTTTACTCATTGTTATTTAGATTTGAAAAATTATTGTTGATTCTATTTATTCTTTTTGAATAATTCTATTATCTAGACTCAAGCATTTAAAACAAAATGGAAAAAATGTTAAAAAACTAATTTATTTTTACATTTTTAAAAATTATATTGAAAATGTGGGAAGAATTCCACTTGTTTTATTCTGACAAGATTATATCCCATTTATTTATTTCATTTCATTTTGACATTTTTTCCTATTAGATTCTTTTTTTAATTTAATTGGTTTGCTTTTTTTGCTGAAATCCTAAGACCTTTCTTTCAAATGGTTGCAGTAAATACAAAAGTTTCTTGTTAAATGGGTTTTTATCTCCCATAAAAATCAAATTTTAACAATCTGAATTGGTAGATATTGATAAATTTATTATTACATTTAATTTCAACTGCTTAGTTAATAATTTTTTATTAATAAAAAAATTAAATGAAAATGTTGAATGAAGTTTTAATATTCATTATCTTATAACATAAAAAAAACTTAATAAATTGTCTTGGAATACGGTGAACAGATTTTAAATTCAGATTTACAGAAAATTTTAAGATGTTGGACATTTGAGTTTAAGTTCATTCATGTATTTAAGCATTTCTGTTTATAGATCAAAAATTGCATTTAAGTTATTCTTGGATGTAAAGATTTATTACAAATTTACCTGTGATTAAACTTTTAAGCGAATAAAAGAATTTCAAGAATCAAATTTTTCATACTGTAAATATGTTTTTGTTGAGGCTTTTGTTAATTTTTTCTGAATATTTTTGTTGCACACATTGTTCCATAAAGCACAATATTTTATATATTGTAAGGCTATTGTCATCAAAACCATACATCGTTATTTCACTGTGTAATAATTTAGTCATTTCAAGTTTGTTCTGGGTTATGTAAGACATTTCCATACTAAGTCATAAAGTGGTAAAATGCTGTAGAAATTTTCAGCTTAAAAGTGAAACATGGAAAAGACTACCATTAAATTCCAGTTGTAGTAATGCAACTCCTAATTTTGTACTATTGTTGCATTTGTGTGTTTCTTTTTTTTTTTGAAACTGATTACAAATTTGGAAAAAGAATCCTTTGGGGAACATCCTTTTCACCAAATGAGAAATCAATTATTGAAAAAGTCTTATTATTTTGCCCTTTGGGGAAATAGTAATTCAAAACTTTTTAATTGATTAAAAAATTTTTTAAGTGAAATGTTTAAAAATTAATCTTGTATAGGCTACATTTTTATGATCTCTTCTATGTAGAAACTTTATCATAATTTATGTTTTCTGCCTCACATATATATTTAAATGATTCATATTATAGTTTTCACTTCAGAGATTTTACTTTTTCCACATCATTGTGTATGTAATGAAAAATAGCTTTTAATTGCAGTGCATAATTTAAAAATAGGCACCTCAAATTTAATTTTTGAAGTGATTTTAGTTATGGACATGGGAATTTTTTATGCATTTATATTGAAATGAATTTCTTAATACATAAATTATCACTGCTGCATATTATTTTTTCATTGTATATTTATCACACTTTGTTTTGGAGGTAAAGAAAAAATTAACATACATAAAAACAACATAGGTTTTTGGAGTGCCTATTTCAAAAAAAAATTTATTGTAGTGTTTAAAAACTTGTTTTCTGCATTACTATGAATATTGATTTTGTTTTCAATTTTATTGAATGTGTGCTTGTTATACAAAATCATAATTGGAGGATGCATTGATTTTTTAAAAAGTTCTACGATAATTTAAATTATGTACTTTGTACATTTTTACAAGGGTATCGTGACAGTTCTGTTATAATTAAAATCATGACTAAAAGGAATTCTTTTGTAGTCAGAAGAAAAAAGTATGCATTGATGATTTTTTTTTATGAATAATGTTAAGTTTTTCTGAATTTGATATTATATTGCATTATTGGAACTTCTGCAAATATATTACTGTACCATATATAATTTAAACAAATGTTGTTTGTATAAAGTATATAATATATATATATATATTTCTTGAATGAATTTAAGTTTATTACATTCCAATGATTATAAATGTTTGAATATGTAATAATTTTTGTTCTGGAATTAGATTAATTTTGCATTTCATTAGTCAGGGGCACAGTTGCAATTTTAAAATTTATATAAGTGTTATGGTATAAATGCACACGAGTTTGTTATCCAAATTGCACTGTGTTGAAATGTATCAAAATTTTATTTATGTGAATAAATATATCAAACTATTAAGATTTCTGGCTTGCTATGTTCTTGTTATTGATTTTTTTTTATTAGGATTGGTGAATATTCATCAAAAAGAACTAATGTGAGCTTTTTGATCTTTGCGGAGGAACACTTGATTTTACTAAAATGTAAAATATAGACCCTGTGATGGGTTCTCCCTCTAATCCTCTAGCGGAAATACTTTTCAGACATTCTTTGATTGGAGAGCCTCTTTATGTTATGGAATTTGTAATTAGAATATAAAAGAACTTATAGCTGAATTGTCAGTGCTCCTGAAAGAATTGAGTGACTCGTATGGATATTAAGGAACACAGCCGAGCATCTGCATTTACTGATAGGTACGATTTCTTTGCTATAAATATTTAAATTAGTTTAAAACTGGCTTGTGCTCCACGTAAGCGTATATTTAGAGGTTAAGAGTTAACTGAAAGGATAAAATAAATGTTTGTTATAAAATGGCTCTTTGTAAGCCCTCACGCCAACGCAAGTGGAAGTTTACTACAACCCTGTACAGGGCTGGCTCTAGCAGTTTTGCTGCCCCTCTCTCCAAAGCAAAACATTACATATTTAAAGTTTTAAAAGATAAAAAATTATTTAAAATTAAGGACATAATTATTTATTATTTCAAATGAGTAAAATGTAATAGAAGAAATATCCTTTTTCAGCAGGCCAATTTCTTCAAAAGAGTCTACTGATGATGGGGTTTACAAGCGTTTATTTTAACCTATAGATATATATAAATACACTCAAGACTAAAATAAAACATCTCATGTGGCTTTCTATCTACCAAAAACTCTTATTACCCATGACCCCTTTTGGATAGCTGACATCATTCATGATTTAACATATACTCCCGCCTCGAACCCATTAAATTTCAACATAAAATAAAATTGACATTAAACATACAGATTATACAAAATAAAGAAATAAGATACATTCAATAATATTTAAGAAAATATATCAAATTTTTTGTAACAAAAAAGTATTTTAAATTCGATCCAAATGCCGCCCCGGGCAGGGGTCGGTTTGTCTGCCCCAGCCCTGTATATTATTTTATATCCAAGCAGTGGTGAAACGTACACCCCCGCATCATATGGAAGGAGGGCAAAGCCTGACTGATGCCGAATACGTATTTAATTTATAAAATATTAAAGGGGCAAAACTTGACTGGAGGGGGAAAGGAGGCTAATATTCTCTGTATCCAAGAATACTTGATTCTCTATTTCTCTGTTTGGGTCACAGTATACATGTGTTATGAGTGACAAAATGTCATCATTGAAAAAATTGTACTTAAATTTAAATTTTTTTTTTTTTATTTACTAGTTTGTTTTAAGAAACTTCTAATTAAAACTTTTCTACTAAAATGAAAGAAACAGAACCTGTTTTTTAAGGCTGTCTTCAGCTAATGTTAAAGAATAGGACCCAAATTTGGAATATTTTTTCAGATATAAGCACTCCAACATTAATATTATATTCTGGCTTCACTATCCTATAGAGAATTACTTATTTTTATCCAAGTTGATACATTTTCTTTCTTTTATAAAATGTGTTTCACATGTTTTCTCCTATACCATAATGCCAAATGAGCTATCCCTTTGCATGTTAAATGGGAAAATTAATTATTTTGAAATTTTAAAAATACTATATTATAAATAAATGTATGAGTTACAATGAAACAAATTTTCATGATTCTAGAGGTATTTTTCTGTCCAAAAATTTGCTTCGCGTTTAGATCGGACTCTTGTACATTTGGCGAAAACAGTCTAGTTCAAGTTTTTCAATGTGCTGACTAATGCTACTTTATTCTATTCACATCGATAATATTAGTAACCCTTTCATTTGACAGATTGTTTACCATAAGATTTATATATAATCTATATATATTTCTAGAAAATGTATGTTTGTTGTGGAACTTTTGAACAGAGACAGTTAAATACAAAGGCTTTTAGGTGTAATTTACTGAAACAAAAATCAATATGTTTACATGTTTATATATATACATCTATTAGTAGATCAGAAAGTTTAAAGAACGCAACATATTAACACTTTCCACGTCCCACTGACATACAAATAAAGACATTCAAGGAACGATTCTACAGGATTCACGTTAATGCATGATGACATTTAAAATGTAGAGAATAGAGATGGAAAGAAAATTGTCTCCAAACGGATCAAAGCAGCATGCGGACGAATTCTGAAAATAGAGGAATAGAAAGTTAGTCCTAAAGTGTACAACAGATTGAGGAAAGTTTAGCTAAATGTTTTAACAGTGAACAAAATTAAAGCCACATTGGTATGGTTAACTGAATTCCTTATTGTTCCAATTTGTATATAAAAACAAATTTTGTTTTTCATTTAATTTTATGGAAAATCAGTTAATTTCGAATCTTGAAGCGGATTAAATAAATAAAGCAATTGTTATAACAATTTTTTTATTCATATAATTTTTGTACAGCATGCTCTCTGTTTAAAATATTTTCATTTTTTCTCTCTGTATAAAATTTTTTTTGTTGTAGTTATGATTAGCTGTAAAAGATGGCGCCAGGATATTTAAAAACATTTTATTCTTAGCTGCGAATACTTTAGAACTACATAATACATTTAAATTTTAATACCGTAATTTCCATGTATTATGTAATTTGAACAATGAGTATGAACAGTCGTAATAATTTGTACTATGGAAATTGGTCCGCCGTTAGTTATTTTTGAAAAATCAATAAATTTATACTTTTGTAATTATTTTGATAAAAGTATTTTGGTCTCTTAGATATTCTAGGCTAAGTTCCAAGACGAGAGTCTAATAACGTCGGTTGTCCTCTGTAGCCTTGTAGTCACGGACTCCGGGCCAGCGTATCATGTGTTTGGGCCGCGATAGCCTAGTGGTCAAGGTATCGGATCGTGGTTGGCTTCTCACGAATTCGAGCCCAGTACCACTAAAGACCTTCCGTGTAGGGCAGCGATGGACGTTAAATCGGTCGAGAGCTCAAACTTCCGAATGATGGTGTGGTAGTTAAAAGAGGGGGGTCCCAGCTCAGGTGTCGTCCTCGTCACTTGACCATGGTTCAAAATTACGAGGTCCGTCGCTAAAAGCCCTCGTGTAGCTGAACAGTACGACATTGGTCTCAAAGCACTAAATATCCTCGGTATTATTTTCGATAAAAATCTCACTTGGAAAACACACATTCAACACACGCGAGAAAAATTCCGGAAAATAATGTTTAAATTATTCCCCCTAATTGGCCGGAATTCTGAATTATCTAGAGACAATAAAGTGCTTCTCTTTACAGCCGTTATGCGTCCAATATTAGCCTACGCTTGCCCAGTGTGGGGATACGCAGCTAAAACTAATATTAATATTTTAGATACTCTTCAAAATTCTACCATCCGGATGATAGTAAAAGCAACCAGATATACGAGAAATGATGACATCCGGAAAGCCATTAAAATCAATAGTTTTAAATCTCATATCCAGAAAATTGCAAAAAATTTCTTCAACTCCTTGCAATTCACTAATAATGCCAATATGATTAATCTGCCTAACTACAATACAAATGATACTACTAAAAGGCCGAGAAGAATTCTTCTCGATTCGTATAATCCGCCATAACTTTTGTTTTTTGTGCAATCTTAAATTTGAAAACACCATTTATTATTTTTCATATATTTTTATATTTTTTCTTATTTTTCCTTTTCCCCCCTGCATCGGCTTGCCCCCCTTTAGTCTTTTTCTTTTCTGAGAGATTTGAGCAGCCAATAAGTCTATCCTCAAAATGTCCAATCGAGAGCCCCCCTAGCCTCCCCGCCAAAACCCATCATGAACTTGAATTTTTCGAACAGGGCCCCCCCAACCACCCTTTCCCCCCAGCATGATAACATACGTCGCTCCCATCTCTTTCCAGATAAAATAGGCCGCTTCCGAGCCATATCTGCACCGTAACGTACGACAATATTCCCCCCTCACCCGATGAAAGGGAATGCCGGGGACTGTGGGTGGTTCAAAGCCCCTCCCTTGGTAGTGTGATAATTGTGGGGGTCCCTGACCATTTTTCGTCACTTGACCGGGTGGTTCAGAATTACGAGGTCCGTCGCCAAGAGCCTTCCTGTTGCTTTATAGTGCGACATTAATAAAAATTTTCCATTAATTTTGGGGCCGGGTTTATTATTCCTACCCCGTGGCCTCGATTACATAATATATGAGGAGGGTTTGGTTTTTATTACCATCACACTCTCTATTGCAACAGGGGGGCACGGGGAAACCCTATTTGAAATGGTCATGCAGGTGGCTTGAGCTCCCCCTCCCATCCCCGGGGAAGATTTTCTGACAGTTTCAACGTGCATCAGTTTCTACACGGACATCTTCAAGGGCACGGGTTACGGACCACTTTTAAAAAAATTTCTTTAATATAAGCTTTTTTGAACATACCAACTTTTTTTAAGACTCATTCCAGCTTACCATATACGTTAAAACCCCAACACATTTTTAAATATTTTATCAACAACCCCCACACAAGACGTTTTACAGTATAATCAATATCAAAGCCATCATTTTTTTGTTTAAAATACAAACAAAAATAACCCTAAATATAAATTCTCCAATTCTTCCCATACATGATGTATATTCTTCGCATGGATTCGCAACATAGTGGTATTCGGCTCACGGCCAACCTGACGGGATTACGACATTAAACTGGAGGCTTTAGTTTCTTTCCTATGGGCCCCGATGAAAAATTTACCAATTTGGCCCGGGAAGAGGTTAAGGGTTTAGGACACAGCTGGGTTTTCGTCGCGTTTTTTTTTTTTACCTTAAACCCGAAGAAGTTTGAAAGCAAGAACATGAACATTTGGGTAAGATCTTTTGATTTTTCTTCATAAAGCTTAGCTTTGAACTAGTTGGGCTGAGACGAGTCATACTAGTAGTTGCAAAAGATTAATATAGTTTTCTCTTCTTAGTTAACGAATAGAAGAATTTATAAGTTTTCGAAAAAAAAGAAAAATGTAAAAGTTTTTTTCCTTTAAAATGTTGCCCAATTTAATATAATTAAGATTTTCTTTTAATTTTACAGGAAAACTTTCCCCTGTTTCCTCTTTAAAAAACTTCCCATATATGGGTTTTTTGGGGACTTTCGGGAAGTAATCCTTTTAAAAAGCGGTCGGCAAACTCTGGACAACAGTGTTTTGGCAATTGTTAGATGGTTATTGCTACACAATGGCCGGTTTTCAAGATTTAAGGAGTTTGAACGGATGTTATTGTCGGCCAGAGTGGGGGCATAGCATCTCCGGGTGCATGAAATTTGGGTTTTCACGTACGACCATTTCACGAGTGTCCGCGAATTCGGGGAACGGTAAAACATCAAAATACGACATGCTGCGGTCGGAAAAAACATGCAAGAATGGGACCCGATAACCGAAATATTGAACGTGACAGACGTGCATCCTTGCAAATTCTGTATTTTAAGTGGGCCATCAAAATGTCACCGGGGAACCATTCAACGAAAAATGATCGATATGGGGTTTCAACCAGGCCCACCTTTTTCCCCTTTTGATTCTCGAAAAAAAGTTTGCCCCGCCTGGGCCCGTCAACACCAATGGACTGTTGATGACTGGAAACACGTCGCCTGGTCGACGAGCCTTTTCCCAAACGAATCGAGCTGATGGACGTACGGGTATAGAGACAACCTCATGAATCCATAAACCCCCAAGCAACAGGAGACGCAAGCTGGTGGGGCCTTAGGTTTGGGCGGCCGACGTGATATGGGCCCCCCGATCATCTAGATACGCCCTTTGACAGGTACGTAAGCTTTTTGTCCGATCATCTGCACCTATTCATGTTAAATTTCCCTTCCGATGGATTCAAATTTCACGGGACAACGACACCCCACCCAAATTCACAGATTGGCCGATTACTCTTCAATTTAGGGACCCGCTGGCCACCAAAATTCCCCGACATAACTAGTAACGTTTGGTCCCGCAACGTGCTATTTGAAGAGATTTTTCCCCCTTACCCCTACTGATTTATACGCCCCCCGGATTATGGTGTCCAACATTCTTTTACATTATTAAACCATGCCATGCCGTACGGCCCCTTTTGTGCCTTTTTTACACGATATTTGCAGGGTTTTTGGCCCGTACGTGGAAAGTATAGTGAAAAAACCCTGAAGGAAAAAGGCCAAGGACAAAGGCAACAATAAGGTAAAAAACCTTTATCACAAAACAATAATACCAAAAATTTAAAGGACATTGCTTTCAGAAGAGGGTTTTTAAAAACGCCATTCATTAGCACGCACGACATCGACGCGACATGGATCGGCGGACATGTTCGAAAATACCGTACATTTCACGGATCTTAGCAGCAACGTTGGACCCAAACGTACTGTTACCTACATGGTGCCCTAAGTTAACGAAAGTTGTAAACTAGCCAATTGCTGTGATGAATTTCGTGGGCCTCGATCTGACGGCTTTGTAGTTTGGTTGGGTGGTAGTACTTAGTGTTTTCGAACCTTATTCCTTTCATGACTTTAAAAATGTTTTCTATTGCTAATAACTAATAATAACTAATGTTATTTTCTCACAAAAAGTGCAATAAAATAAGAGATTAATTTATAGTCTAGACAGGAGATAAAACTAAATAAAACATTTTCGGAAAATTTTAATTCAATATCTTAAAAAGAAATTTTGTAGTGAACTTTACCATGAAGCAAGAAATTGAAAAACATAGTTTCTCAGAAAAGGCATTTAAAGATTTTAATACAGTATAAAAAATATTCTACTAATTGAACATTTTTTAAACTCACCATATTTATACGTAAAGAGCTTTTAAGATTCATGCTTAACTAATTTGAACTTTTTTTTTAACCTTTTGATGTTTTCTGGAGAGTTTTATAGACTATAACAATTGTAGTTTTTAGTGAAATTTTAATGAAAAATTGCTGTTACACAAAATTCTAATAAATGTATTCAAATAATATTTATACAGTACGTGTATAACATCTTTATATGTGTTAGAAATTAAAAGATTTGTAATACTTTTGAAAGTTTTTTAAACATGATTTTTTAAAAAATTAATGACTTTTTTTTTCATAAAAAAATCAATAAAATACATAAATATAAACACAGAAATTAGATTTGGATTCATAACACAGAAGTAAATAAAACATGTTTGGAAAATTTCAATTCAATAACTTAAAAATATTTTGTGTAGGGATCTACTTCCGGTTTTGTAAACTCCATTTCTGGTTTACTAATTATGCTATAGCTTTGCTTCTAGATATTGTAGAAACAAAAATAGAGTGTTTTGGAATCTTAAATGTATGGGCTATAAAATAAAAATATAAAAGAAATTTAGAAACTTTTCACCAAAACGGCGAATTTTGGGTAGTCACATATATTTTAAGCTAAAGAAGTATAATATTGATGTCGCAAATTTTCTCAATTTACCACAAACAATCTTTCAGGACATTTTACCCTACGTTCAACACTTAAATTTCTTTTACTCAGATTTCTTTTTTAATAGTAATACCACAGTAGACAAGGAATTCATATAGTCACATTGAAAAAAAAAAAACTTTCTCACGATATTCCATAATTCGTAATAACACGTATGTCTTTTTTAAAGCCAAAATTACTGACATCCGTTTCTAAACCTTATTTTAAGATCTTCGTTAGGGCTTAATCTCATCAGTTCCTATTATGAGTTTTTTAATTGCTTTTTCTAGTGAGAGGGAGTTTCAGCGAGTTTGCCTATCTAAAAAAAAAAACGACACTTATTAAAAAAGGAGATTTAAGGTACATTGATATTAAACTAACTAGATTGATATTAAATGTTGAAAATTTGTTATTGAAGCACCAGATTCCTCCCTTCCTTAAAAGCATTTGTTTGTTTCAGCTATTTTATGTATTAATTTAATTTTAATTTAATTCATAACGTGTGCTCTTAAGTTTTAAACGCTATACTTTCTACAGAAGAAAAAGTTTAATCTTTTAGAGTAAATAATAGTACCAGCTGACAAAAAGACATTTAAGTTGATAAGTTTACGAAAATTCAATATTAGGTAAGCAAGGGTTTATGAGACAAAAAAGTTAGGGAACCTGTAATTTAGACGATAGGCTCGGTGGCTTAAAGGTAGCGCGCTTGCTTCATAAGCCCAAAGTTGCGGGTTCGATCCCGGCTGGCGTTAATAGATTTTCTGTATACGAGAATCGTAGGCACGCATATTATATAATTATGTGACATGTAAAAGATCCCTTGAGTATCAATTTGGCATTGGTAATCACGGCAATATTTAGCACTCCGACGAGAAGCTTGAATTGAATAAATTCAAGAGTCAGTAACGGAAGTCGCCACTATACAGATGGTGCCATGACTGAAGTACCTCTCAACTTGCCGTTTCTGAAAAGGCTTTAGGCCAAAATGCAGCCCATTTGAAAAAAAAAAAAAAAGAATCATTTAGACATTAAGTTATCGAACAATTAAGATATTTTCTGAGATCAACAGCATTGTAGACTACTCGTTCTCTCCTAAGGTCTCAGCTGCTTTATTTCTATCTATTCAACACTCATATGATTTGGAAAAAAGTTGTTGTCTTTCCCAATCAGCTATTGATTTAAAAATTCCTCCAACAGTGCAGAGAACAATATGAACATAATAGTAAATGATGTACTTATATTAAATACCCCACAACAGCTCTTGATAAATTTATCGAAATTCCCCTATGTTATAAATTATTGTTGCTAATGCCGCCTGATAGATGGTGTCAGAACGAGGTCCACAAAATCGTCGAGGCAAGGGGCTATTTTACGCCTGTCATTAGCATAGCTTTGAACACCATGCAGGTGACAGTACGATTTGGTTCAGTTCTACTCCACTTTTGAGGGAGGGGCAGCCAGGGACTTCCCATCTCTATTCCCCATTGACCAACCTCACGAGAGGACTTGTGACTCGACGAATATTTAGAGTATCCCCATGCCGCACAGGCAATATATATATGCTTCTCCGGAATTCGAACCCAAGCCCTATGGCACAGAAGTCAGCGTCATTAACCACTATACCGGATGGGCGGCAAGGACATCAAATATTGCATAAATTGCTTTGCAATATTCCAGATATTAGAAAAGTGCCGCATCTGAAACTCACGAATCTATTACGTATGATTATGACGACAAAATTGAAAAATCTCACCTTCGTAGTTGATCTTGCCGTCGTTGTCGATGTCCGTGGCCCGTATCATCAAATCCAGCTGCTCTTCTGACATGGGTTCGCCAATCATTTCCATGGCTGTTCGCAGCTCGTCCTATAAATGCGTAAACACATAAAATTATTGTTTAATCCCTGCAATGTGATGTTCATAGTGCGTGCTGTTTGTAATATGGGAAAGATACAAAAGTTGAAAATATACGCTTCTGAAGAATGAAACGGCTTTGTATGAGATTTTGTGAAGTCATCCAAAGGGGAATTAAGTAATTAATTTTATTTTTATTAAGGCATTAAAATAAAATTTAAAAAAAAATAAACAAAACATCACTTACCCGAGTGATGTATCCATTTCTGTCTTTGTCAAACACCCTGAAAGCCGCCATGAGATCAGCCATAACGTCTTCTTGGACACTCTGGTGGGCCATCCAAGAGAGAAATTCGTCTTCACTCAGTAGACGATCGCCTTTGAAAATTTGAGGGATTATTTCATTATACATTTGGAGTCGTAATTGCACAATGCGATAAATTTAGAGCCGAACCGTAGACTCTACACCAACTAACGATTGTCTACACAACATGGCACACTATTTTTCTCATTCAAAATTTTATAAAAAAGAAATAAAAATATAAATTCAATATCATTTGCTATTTTTAGAATGAAAGGTATAAAAATGGAGTTATATTCTTTCGCTGTCTAATTTTGTAACTTCTTTAACCAATGTTTCATATAATTAGACTCAATTACTTAACAATTTTTTTTCTGATATTCTATTTCAATTCTATTCCTTATATTTTTTAATTGAATGATCAAAGTTTATTTAACGCGAAGCTTGTAAATATATCTTCCGTATTTCTTGCCTTTATTTTTCGTATAAAAAGCACAATTCACGCATAGTGTTACAGACAGTTAAGATTTTGCAAGAAGGTGTTGAATAGGTTGGCGACAAATTTGAACACTTAATGTAGCCAACTTCAAAGTTTAAAAACAAAAATATTTCCTCCAAGACAAATCTAGAAGACTCTAGAATGATTATTTGAGGGCATATGTCTAGAATAGTAGAGAAATATATTATAAAAGCCACCGCAGTGGAGTTTGAGGATGATTGTACGATTTATTTGTGCTTTTCGATATTGTGACTTCGGATGCTTCATGTTCGAGTGAATCTTAAGTTGATGATATTGTGAATTCAAATACGCATGCTAATTGTTTCTTGTTTGAAAAATGTTATACTTACTGGAGAGTTGGAGGATAAAATTCCATTTGATGTATAAACAGATTACTCTTAATGCATCAGTGTAGTCTGCCAGAGATGTATGTTTTTGATTTTTATCTATTTTATTATTTCATTTAAAAAAAGAGTTTTGCGAGAGAATTTGCTTAAAATTAATATTTTATACAATATTTTTATATGCAATATTTTTTGCATATGTACAATATGAAGCATAAATCTTAAATTTTAAGTGAAATATTTACAAATAATCTATTTACATGAAATTGATGTGAAACATTAAATCATCAACGTTATATTTCGTTATTTGATAACAGAATTTTAATATTTTTCATACATATTTTTCTATTCCTCGATTTTTTTAATGAACTTTAAACGTATTTAATTCAAAACAGGTTTCCCAATTTATATCAGGATTATAAAGTAACGCGATTCACAAGCAGAAAAAATAAAGAATAAATAAGATTTGATTAAGATTTTTAAACAGTTGTGATACAAATAAATTTCATCATAAAAGGAATCTTATTAGTATATTAAGAAAATAAATGTCGAATTATAAAGATTTTCACAATATTTTCTAATGCTGTAAAAGATATAAATTTGTTAATCGATTTCTTCGTACAAAATGATCCGGAAATAATATAAATATATATACGCAATTCCATTTTTAATTTTGATATGAATTTCTTAAGTTCTGACAAATTAGAATCGCCAGAAGCTTGTAAATAACTATGATTAAAAATTCATCAATAGTTATGCAGAAAATTATACGTTAAAAAATCGTCTGTAGTTATCCTAAATAAATGCATTAACATAAGAAATAAATCTTTGCTTTTTATTATTAAAACAAAATGTGAAAATATTCTAAAAATATCACAAAATACAATTTAAAATTCTAGTTATACCGAATACATTATTATACTACCTCTCTTGCTCGCTTGATCAATAAGTTTTCCAACCATAGTGTCAGTGAGAACAATGCCCAGCTTTTCCAGCATACACTTGATCTCGTTTTCATTCACGCGACCGTCCTTATTCTTGTCCAGCATCGAGAAGGCGGCCTTCAATTCTAAAACACAAGAAAAGGTGGAACTAAAGGGAATGGAACTCTTGTTCATGTTTGTATGAAAATAAGCGATTCTTGTTCTTAATCTTACAATGATTGTTCGTATTCGCAGTTCGAGTTCGTATAGAACTTGTTAGGAAGCTATTGTTCTAAAGTTAGAATTTCAGATTTTATTAAAAATGTACTGAAAACAAAATTCCATCAAAATTCTTTTTCAACTATAATTTTTAAAAATTATTTTTTTGTGCTACAGTTCTTTGAAAGAAATTCAAAAATATTGTAAGATCCAAACAGAATGATCATATTAAAGAATTAAAAAAGATCATATGGAAGAATATAAATATAAGAAAGCTGAAATATGTTTTGAATTATTAAAACAAGATCACTATATGCACTTAAACTTTAAGGATAATAATTAGTTCAATAAAATGCAGATGCACACAATGGGCTAATTTTATGTGACGTCATAGTCACATGATAACCATTTCCGACCAACAGTTCATGTGCTTCACTGTTGCCCCCCAATTTTATCTTTTTGCAGAAACTTTCTTATAAAAAGTACAAATTTGTCAATATTAATAACGCACATAGGTTAACAAAATGCAAGATTTAAAAATACTGGTATAAACTAAGATTTTTTTAATTTTGAAAAACTTTTTAAAAATTTTTAATATTAGAATACCTTTACCAAATCTGCATTGTATCTAAATTCTACAAGTAGAGCAACAAGGACAAGACTAATGTCAGATTTGAATTCAATGGAATCACGTGATTGCAATTATCACGTGACCGTCTTGAATTTCGCCCATTTTTAAGAAAGTAATGAGAGTCGAAAGCAAGAACGAAAGAATGGTAAAAATTAGAAATGTACCATATACTAATTGTGAGACGAATATTCATAATTATACAAAAGAAGTATCAGTTAGAAGGGAATATTACTCTTAATTTTATAATCTTGAAGATATTATCACTGCAAGGAAACAACCGAAATCGTCGGCAGTTAATACGGTTACTGGCTTAATTTCAAATATTAATACTGCATTTATTGCAAAAATGGTGTATTTTTTACGTCGAATATTCTATACTATTATATTCTGTCACATTTTCTTTATTTGCTTAAAACTGAATTGGTATTGAAAGTTTTGATTTGGATGGATCTAAAGCTGCATCTCTAAAGTAATGGTTCAAATAATTCTGGATGCAATTTCATGACAGGGTACACCATCAAAGTTCGAATCTTATTTCTACTATAAATCTCGCCAATAGGTAAATTTAGCCTTTTCGTATCCAGCGCGAAGTTAGACTTAAGGATCTAGTTAACATTTAAAATTCGATAACTTACTATTAAGCCTAAAAATATCTGTTTGCCTACTAAGATCGAGACTATGGTATTTTATTTGAGTGAAACAGAAGTCATTCACAAAAGAATAAAACATTAAAAGTTTTTAATGTATTTTTTCGCAAAATTTAAAAAGTATTTCTGACTATTTTTTAAAAATATTTTTAAATTCGCAAGCAAATGACTGAAATATACACAAAAATTGCAATCAGACGAAAAGCTTCTTTGTTTTTATTCTTTCGTATTCATTTTATTGCTTTCCAATCAATATAATGGTCTGGATGTGGTAAGAAGATATTCCATAGGATCAATATTACTCTCAAAAATCAAAAGGTCTGTCTTAATATTGCAAAAAATATCTTACATGAAATGGTGATGACACGTATTTCTTCCTCTGTGTGTAATAAATATTTGTAAAGAATGAAAACAGTTATCAAATTCTCCGAATTGATTTATATGAATGGACTTTCACATTTCAATGACGAGAACATTATAGTTAGGAAAATTTGAATTTTGTTTTTGCTCCTCTGCCAAAAGGTATTGAGGACGAAAAGAGCATTTGTAGGGCACTTTTTCAATAATGCTGGCGACTAGGTGATAAATTTGGTCACCAACTCACCAAAAATAGATATTTATATTAAAGAAGGCTTCACAGAAGGATTATTTAAACAGGGCCACCACATAGATGAGTGGTTAGAACACTGGTGATGTAAGCCAGGGATCATAACTTCAATTCTCACTGGTGGCTGTTTAATTTAATTAAACAGCCACCAGTTGTATCGCCAAACAATGCTCGTTTCCTACAAGAAAATCTCCGTTTTCACCGCTAATCTCCTCACTATCTAGTCAGATACGAGATTGAGGGTTACTTCTCAACCCGTATGCCCCAAGACCTTTTCGATGCTTCCAATTTTTTTTAGTTATTTAAACAGAGATTTTTAGATGTTGCTAGAATAATCCTGTATATAGCCTATATAGGCTAAATGCAACATTGGAGTCAAATATCTGACAGCGACTGTGCATTTCATTTGCTTTTGTCGAGTTATGATTACGAATTTGGATAGCTGTGTTTACCATTCGTGCGAGTTTTGATTATGTGTCATACCGATTTATACATGTGTGTTATTTGTTTCGTGTTTAAAGAAAAATTTGTTTTAAATACTAGAGATTCTAGAATAAATTACGATTTATTCCAAAAGAACCTGGTTGTTAAGGCTGTCTTTGCCAAATGTACTAGAGCTGAAATAAACGCGGAAAACATTTTCAGACAGAAAAATGCCTAAATTTTCAGGAAAGTTTACAACACAGTAATTCATACATTTGCTTATAACAGGGGTGGTGTAACTAACCTGTAACTTTTTTTCAACTTACACCTGCGAATTATTCTTTTCGAAAACAAAATTATCAAATATAAATCGCGTTCAGACTTTTCGGGCGAAAACCTGCAACATCAATTCCGATGTGCAAATACACGTATTTTGAGATCGACTTGCAAAAACTATAAGTGAAAGAATTAAGAAACAAATATCTCACTCATTAAATAAATTATACATTATTTGATCATTGCATTATAATCATTATTATATTATCTATGTCTGTATACATGAAAAAGAAAGAAAACAAAAATAATAGTTTGTTCTGTTTTAAATTTTCACTCCAATAAATGTAATGGGTCAAAATCTAACATAAAGATATATATTTTTATATGCTGCCGGCGGGATTGTAATGTTTTTCCGAAGTGGCCCGCAAGATCATTTGGGTTGGCCATCCCTGGCTTACAGCATAGCATTCTTAAAATTTCAGAATATCCCATAAATATAACTAATTTTTCCTTTTAACTGTAAAAAGATAGATAATTTAACATTACAGTATGGGGATGTGCAACACATTTTATACCAGAAAAAATGCCTGAACTCGGAATAAAAATTAGTAGTACGATAAAATAAGTGATTATATACAGGATAGCGAAGCCAGAATATAATATTAACCCTCTAAGCGGTTTGCACGTAAAATCCTGCCATTCTAGAGATGCTTCGAAAATGCACAGCACGTATTTTTTTGCCTTCTAATAAGATTCCCAAAAGCGGTTGAGCCGTATTTTTAAAAATACAGCTCAACCGGTTTTGAGAATCTTACTTGAAGGCAAAAAAAGCATCTCTAGAATGGCAGGATTTTACGTGCAGACCGCTTAGAGGGTTGATATTGGAGTACTTTTATATCTGAACAAATATTTCGAATTCGGGTATTATTCTTCAACATCACAAGCGAAGACAACCTTAATATAGAATACTTAAAAGACGGATCCAATAAGGAATATCCAATAAAAATACTTGTTGCCAGATATCGCGATATATTCATATTTTTGTTTTCATAAAGAAATACGAATAAACTATCTGCTGCAAGAAACACACATTAAAATTAAACAGATGCTAAATTATAGAAATTTACACCTGAAAAAATAAAAACATATAAACGATCAACTTTTCGTTTAAACGAGAAATTTTTAATAACAGTACAAGTTGAAAGTTTCAAAATAGTTTGCTTAGCGGAAAGACAAACTCTGTCATACCCTGAATGGAATGTTCGAGAGAAAGAGGTAATGGTCTCAAATGGTTAAAGCGTAGACATAAAGCAATTATACGAAAAGCCGCAGTTCGCAATAATTTGTATCTAATTAGGCATCACTAATTTATCTAGGACTGAGCATACGTAACTCAATTCTAGATAAATTAGTGCAATTAGCCGTTGTCGAGAAATAAGGTTATATTTAAAAATGGAAATTATATTCCCGATTTTATTTTTACGCAAACTTTTCTTTTAGTTAATTTGTATTCAACCCGATTTTTTTAGCATATTAATTTATTTCTCGCTTTTATAGTAGGAGTTCTTTAAATATTTAATATATGGCTAGTAAAAATTCTAAGAACAATTTTTTAGTAGGAGACCTCATATTTCCAACACTACTTTCACACAATTTGTCGGTTTAAGTACTATATCACTTTTAGAGATCTTGGCGTTTAATATTTTTCCTTCTCTCTGTTTTACCGTCTGTAATTTCCCGAATTAAAGGTTAGATGTCTGTAGAAAGATTTTTATCCGCATGCAAAATCTGCATTTTAAATTTAGTATAAATAAATTTAAATGTTGCAATATTTATTAAATTTTACAGAAAATCACTAAATTATTAATCAGGAATGAATGTAGGAATATCTTGAGTTACGTGTTTTCATTTGTCTTTCACAAAAAGGAGCTATTTCATCTTTTGCATCAACAGATCACACTTTTCAGCCCTCCTCCCCAATAATTAATTCTGCGTTCATAACCCGCTCGGATGAATTGGAAAATTATTCAATGAACATGATCAACCATAATTCATCTCTGGGTAAATATGGTTCATTTACTGTTCATATGCTCTTTTCAAAAGGATAAATACTATACAGTTCTGGGATATACAGTAGTGGCCAAAATTGTGGTCACTTTTTGAAATTGTTGTATTTTTTAAATTTATATGCTCATAGAAAATGTTACGTTGCACAAAAGACAAAGTCCTGTATGTCATTTTAAAGAGAATTTAACACTGAATTTAATACAGAAAACAAAAATTCAAATATTGGCAAAACAAACAAAGTTATGCTGCTGCAATAACTATCGATGTACATCAGATACTGGTGACAGCAGTGGGGTAGCCTTTATTTTTTATTACAACTTCTCCCATCGATATTTCATTGAGCTGAAAATAGTTTTAAGCTCTTTCTTCGCTATTATATGATGTCAGGAAACAATTATACCCTCAATGAGTTAACTTTTATTTCCTTGGTACCCTCGTTCGGACAAGAGTTTTCAAACGGTGCCACAAGTTTTCGATAGGATTGAGGTCAGGAATGTTTCCTGGCTAGGACGACAATTCAATGTTCTTACAACAATACTAGCCTTTCGATTACTTAACTGTGTGGCAAGGAACAGAATCTTTCTGATAAATAAATGAAGCATTGTTGGCAAATTGATCCCTGATACAAGGTAGAAGTTTGGGTTCTAGAATGGTGTCAATGTATTTTGTAGCATTCACTGTCCTATCGATGATATGAAGGCGACCGATACCATTTGCTGATATCGATAGCCAAATCATAAAACTATGTGGGTACTTCACAGTTGCGTGGATGCAGTCAGGATGTAGCATTTCTCCTATTCTACGCTTTACATATTTTTGACCATCAGTACCGAATAACGTTATCTTAGTTTCATTGTTCCATGTAACTTGTGACCACTAATCATTTGTCCAATTAATGTGTTCCTTTGCTCCCTGTAGTATTTTTTAGCGTTGCTGTAAATTGAGATAAGGCTTTTTTCGTAGAATTCTAACTCTTAGTTTAACATCTGTTAAAGTCCTAATTGTTTTTGAACTGACAAAAACACCAGCATCATTTAGATAACTTCTGATGACCGATATGATGATATTCTTTTATCTTTGAAACATAATATTTTTTGTTTTTCTGTCATCAACAAATGTGTTGCACCTTTTTCGGCCTTTTCCTGTTTTTTTTTTTTATTTATTTAATTTGGCTCCTGACACCTTAAACAAAACGTTCAGTCTCCAGATGTAGTCACTGAACCACCCAGCTGTCTTGCAATTTTAATACAGGAAATACCACTTTCTCGTCACACATCTCTTTCTGTCTAATCTACTCTTTTATATTTGATTACATTGCTTCTGGACTAAATGTCATTGTTGTCCTGGCCAGTCCCGACCTCAATCCAATCGAAAACTTGTGGCAGCGTTTAAAAACTCTAGTCCGAACGAGGTATCCATGAAATAAATAATTGAGACTATAATTGTTTTCTGGCATCATATAATAACGAAGGAAAAACTTAAAACTATTTTTAGCTCAATGAAGCATAGATGTGAAGCAGTAATAAAAAAATAAAGGCTATCCCACTAAATACTGATAACCCACTGCTATCATCAGTATTTGATGTACATTAAAGTTATTGCAGCATAACTTTGTTTGCTTTGCGAAAATTTGATTTTTGTTTTTGTATTGAATTCAGTATTAAATTCTCTTTAAAATGATAAAGAGGACTTTGCATTTTGTGCAACGTAACATTTTCTATGAGCGTATAAATTTAAAAGATACAAATATTTTAAAAAAGTGCCCACAATTTTCCACCATTGTATATAAAAAAAAACAGAGCAACAACATTGGTAGAGATTCCCGCACGTTGGTGCACACCAGAGTTTCAGCAGCCTAATTGACTCAATCCACCGGTTTCCCTTCCACCAACAGAGGGAAGCCGTACAGGTATTCTGTCTGGTGATGCCATCTAGCAGTTATTACATAAATAAATGATGATAAATATAGGCACATGTTAGACGTTTTTCAAAAAAGAATTTCCTCGAGCTTTCAAAAAACGATGCTCAGTACTAATTCAAAAGCACTGATTTAATAACAGCACAAGCAGAATGATAATAAGATCCTCCCTAGGTATTCACCATTCTCTGACATGACAATATCGATTAATATGAACTCCAATAGCTTTTATCTCTAATAAATATGCGCACACAAACAGTTAAGTACACAATCGGGAAGTGCACTTAAGAAGGAATAGGCTCTTGTTTGTTTTTGTTTCCAGCGGGAATTTTGGAGCATCCCTCACTAAGCCTCGGTTTGTTCAAGATCAACATAGGGTTAAGCTGCATTAGTGCAACATACTAAGCAATAAGGTGGAATAAACAGGAAAATTTCCTCACTACATGCCTTATGCTTAACTTGACTGATTAAGTTTAATCTGTGAATTTAAGAAAGCGTATAAACGGATAAGTTTTTGATATTAATGTCAGTTGAATTAGAATATATATATATATATACAGTCGAGCCTTTATGTAACGAACCTCTATATTGCGAATTTTTCTGTATAGCGAACTTTTTCCTGAACCTTGAACATTTCACGATTTTCTTCGTAAAATAACTTCTCTATAGCGAAGTGTATCTTCTATTTTACGAACTTTTTCTTTTGTGATTGATTTTTTTCTCCCTATTTTTAAAGTATTTCTGGACATTTAAAGTTATTCTCTCTTTAAAACACATTTTATGGAGGTCATAAATCTTAAACTTGTTTTATTAGTTCCTAACTCGCCGACAGTAATACAGTTCTGGACATTTCATCCGAGAAGTGCAACCTTTAAGTCTCATCGTCCAGTTCGCTGGAAACATCTTCGTTATCCTCTTTCACCTTTAGTGGAGTTGTCCCGTGTCCCAGTGTTCTAGTTATAAAATAATGTTTGTTTAATATTAATAGAATGCTTTAAATTAGAAAATGTTCTTAAAATTCATTGTTTTTAGCATAAAATTATTTTCTTAATATTGAAAATACAGTGTACGACATTCTTTTTTTCCTTGCAGAATTTTTCTTTTTTTTCTTTTTTTAAGGGTAAAATATATAAAATAAACACATATTAATTTTAAAAAAGGTGTGAATAATTACTTTTTTAATATATAGTGTTTAAAATTTTAAAATTTGTTTTATGTGGTTTATATATAAAGTATATTAAAAGATGAACCTCTATATAACGAACTTTTTTCCAGGATTTAAGGACTTCGTTATATAGAGGTCCGACTATATATATATATATATATAAAGTTGTTTTAAAAATATTATCACAAGAAAAATTAGTTAAAAGCAATGGTTTGGCAGGAAAATGAAGGAAAATGACATGTTTTCAAGACATTCTTCTTTTATGAAAAATGCCTCTATAGTAATAACATTTTGCCTATATATAACTAGGACTTCTCTACAGACCCTGCACTAGGAGTTTTGAAAAATTCACATTATTCACATTCAGAGTTACGATCTATTGAAGTAATAACGTGTGTTTTTCCCCAGGGTGTTTTCCCTCAAAATTTGGGTGGAACTGAGCAAAATCGTACCTTCACCTGCATGGTACTCAAAGCTAAGGCTAAAGACAGGCGTACAAATCTAGCCTGTGACGGTCTCACGCGTTTTTTCATTAACATGTGCTTTTGGGTTCCTTGGGGCCAGAATAAATGTGGCAATTCTTTTCCAACCAACCCGAGAAGTAAAACGGGAAGGAAAGATGCAAATTAGGAAGCTTTTAAATAACAGAAGTTTAGAGTAAGCGAGGTGGCATTTGGGGAGTGTTATAATAGTCCGTGTTGCAAGTGTGAAGAGTATTTCGAGAAGTTAAGTGACAGTCAAGAGAAGTTACCCGTGACAGAGAACCCTTAGTCAATGTGCATACCATTGCACGCCAGTGAACCGCAACTTCAGCTAGGATCAGATAGATTGATACTTCATTGGACATTAAAGGTAGGAGTGACCATTTAAATATTCGGATCTGTGTTCGCAATGAAATTGAGCTTAGGCGAGTTAGTTATTGATAGTGGTCCGGGTTACGTTATTTCGGTATTATATATATTGTGTGTTTAGCCACCGTAGATTCTCTCACATATATTATTATCTAATCTGTTATTGGTATAAGTTTAAGATCTCAATAAAGTCATATTAAGATCATGTCAGCTTCCATTTCTTCATTTATTCCTACACCTCTAGCTCACGCTGATAATCTAGGAGAAGGACACCCGAGGGGGGCGTTCTTACAAGCCCTTCACCGCGATGAATTTCATGAACCTTGATCTGATGTTACTGTCTCGATCAGGTGGTATAAGTAACAAAAACATGAGTGTTTTTTTAAGATTTCCCGACTCTGATATATTAACCCTTAAGTGCCGCGGGCGTGTATACACGTCCTGCTCAGCTAGTGCGTTTAGTACCCCGGACGTGTATACTCGTCCTTCCAAAGGACGACTTTTTGCATAATGCTGCTTTGTTTTAACAGTCCCACAGCTTTGGAATACAATAAAATTACATTGACAGTGCTTCTAAGTAATTTACTTATTTCGGAGAAGTGGTGGGAAGGGTTTTGAAAGGGTATATTCCAGAAACGATGAAATTCCTAGCTAAGCAGTTTTTCTTGTTTTTTCGTTTCCGTGTTATTTTTTCTATCCTTCATTTGCTCTCATTTTCGCTAACCGTGTGTAAGAGTGTGTTTGTGCAAAGAAAAAATATTAACCATGAATCTCGCTATTGATACACCGAATGTGATGCTGTTTATGTGTTCAACCCTGTGTGTTTTCAGAATATATCACACAACAGATAAGTTATAATATAATAATAAAGAAAAGCTGTAACTCTAGACATTAATTTTTGTGTTTTCATTTCCTTATTTTATTCTTTTTTAGAGTGAAAGCAAACAATTTTTAAGTTGAAAAACACGCCCTTCTTTTCCCTGAATAAACTGCGTAATAACGCGCGCGTTTGTGAAAAACGGTGGCACTAGGAGGGTGAGTTTCGTAGCTTTTTCTCGGAAGTTATGGGGTTTTAAAATATGTGAATAAACTCACTTCTAAACTATTTGTTAAAAAAATCCCAAATCACGCGCTGTACAAAAGCAGTATAGGCAAAATATTATTATTGTAGAAGCATTTTTCAAGAAGGAATGTTTTGAAAATGTGAGTTTTTCATCCTATTTTTGCCCAAAAATTGGATTTAAATAATTTTTTTCATGCAATAATATTCTTAAAACAACTTTATATATATAATTCTAATTCAAATGACACTAAATACCAAAGAATTATCCATTTATACGCGTTTTCAAAATCGAGGTTCTGAACATACTCAGTCACCTTAATGAAAGGGGGAAGGGAAGAATAGAACACACACATTAATGCAGTGCTTCTCAAACTTTCATTACTTACGGCCCAATATTCAATCAAAATTTCCATCGCACCCCTCCATATAATAGCAATGTATTGAGTTCAATGATACTATAATTTGACGCTAAAGCTACAGTATGACTTTAACCACTTAAGTGCCACCAGCGTATATAGACGTCTCGAACAGCCAAAGCGTTAATTGCCCCAGACGTATATATACGCCTTTCTGTGCACTGCTATCCATAAAATTATTCCAAAGGCTTTGGAATGCAATAAGTAGACCTTAACAGTGTTTGCGAAGGATTTCCTTTTTCAGAGAATTTTATGCTTATTTATTCCTTTTCTTCCCCCTCCCCATACATCACATATGCGCATTTTCGTGGAAAATGGTGGCATTGGGGAGCAAAGACGTAACTTTCAATCGGCAGTTAAGGGATTTATTATAATTTTGTTAATTTTTGTATATAATTTTATACATGACAAACTCCTGGGGTCACTGGTAATTATTAAACTTGTTTTTAATTTAGTATTATTAAATTAGTTATATAATGCAGTGTACAGTACTGATATATTTGTATGTGTATTATATCAGTTTAAATGTGTATTTTATCTTTTTTATGTTAGAATGTACTTTTTGTTTATTTTCAGTAAATTAATAATTTTTTAAAAATAATCTTTTGTTTTCAACTTCTCAATATGCTCGCACCCCCTCGCAGAGTTATCACGCCCCCCTAGGGGGCGCGCCCCACAGTTTGAGAAACGCTGCATTAATGTAATTTTATTAGGGAGCTATTACTCCCCACCCCCTCTAATGCTAATTTCCAAGAGCCAATAAAAACTTCAAGGTCATTCTAGAATAAGAATTCTCCAAAGAAGCTGTTACATAATATATTTAAAATAAGTTTCAATGATACAGTATACAATGCTAGTATTGTTTTCATCCTTTCTCTGAGCTTTTGATTTTTTTAATGCGAATAACAAAAGATTGTCTGCGTGTTTTTTCTGTTTTTTTCTTTCTTTAAATTTAACATGTTTAACACTAGCCGTTACATACCCAATTCGCTGGGTGTTTCAAGGTGATGTATGACTAAACACACATTTATTTAAGTTTTTCAATTCCAACTATTAGTTCACTCTCTCCCTGTGTACATTCATTTATTTATATATATGTATCTTGTTAAAATTTTCAATAGTTAATAAAATACTTTTTATTCATCCACTGAATTCAAATACATATTTTTAAACTTGTTGATGTTAATGCAGTATTTTCAAATATTAATTAATTATTTTAATTTAATTATGTAATTTTTTCTTCCATATAAAATTAAATGATCAAGATTAGTGTTCACTTTTGTGTATAATTTTATATATGGCAAGCCCATGGGGGTCACTGGTAATTACCAAACTTGTTCTTAACTTAGTATTGTTAAATTAATTATAAAACACACAGATGAATTTATATATATATAAGTGTATTATATCAGGGTAAATGTGTATTTTTTTTATTATGTTAGAATGTATTTTGTTTGTTTATTTTCAGTAAATTAATAATTTTTAAAATAATCTTTTGTTTTCGACTTTTCAATATGCTGGCGCCCCTTCTTGTAGACTTATCACTGCCCCCCGGGGGGAGGGGTGCGCCACACAGTTTGAGAAACGCTGGAGAACATGCAAATAATTTATAAGGAAATTCGAATAACGTAATAAGTTTTTTTCTTTTTTTGCATGGCAACAGAAAAGTTAATGTAGTGTAATTTTATCATGATCCGTTTAATATTATGTAGGAAATCCTAATTTTTTTTTTTAAATCGAGATGTTAGTTACTTCTAATTTCGTAAAAAACAGTCTCGGGATTATTGACGTGAGTTCGAAAAACGTGATGAATTTTCAGGAGTCATTCATCAACTCAGCACGAAACATAAAATAGACAGGTATGGAGAAAAGCCCTACTTTTCATAAATAGATGTTAAAAACAAAATTTCGGCTTCCATTACGAATCATGTAATTTTTATATGCTGAATATGGAGAGGAAACCTTTTACTGCTAGAGGTTCAGGCAACATTTTTCACTGTGTTAGAGATTTATCATGTTACAAATCTTTTGAAGTGTGAGCAATTCACATATAAATGTAATTACATTTGGGGCTTACCCTATTGCATTTCACTGCGTATCATTTGGGATTTTGAGAGCTATTGATAAGATTTAAAATCGGGGACACGGAATTGAATTACCTTGGGTGCCTCCCCTGTTGATGCATCGCAAAATTCCCTAAAACAGATTTAGAAGCTCTTCTAAGGGTCTTATTGCTCCCAGTTTCACTTATCGTGACATTATTAATGTGTATTACAAAAGACTGTTTTAATTAAATTTTAAATGAGATTTCAGGCTTATAATACTCAAAGGACTTTGATATTACAATGGCATTTATAAATCTCCAGTGAATAAAATTATTGCGCCGCAAATACAGAGCACAAGAAAGTTTGAGTTAAAAGTGCTGTTGGTTCGGATTAGAATACTTTGTTGTTACTATTGCCACCTGATCGGTATGTGTCAGATCGAGGCCCATGAAAGTATAGATTATACGCCTGTCGTTAGCCGTAGACTTGAGCACTATGCATGTGGCAGTACGTTTTGGCTTCCTTATACCCCAATTTTGAGAGAGAAAATCCTGGGGGCAGTCAGGGGCCTCTCACCTCTTTTCCCCTTCCACCAACCTCACGAGAGGACTTGTGGCTAGACGGTTATTTAGAGTACCCTCTTGCCTTCTCCGGGATTTGAACCCAGGTCTAACGGCACATCAGTCAACGCGTCACAAACCTCTATACCGGATTGTCGTCTTAAAATACTAGTAAGTTGTGAATCAACATTTTGGGAAGAATGTCTTACTCGTATTAAACAAGATAACATTATAATTAAAAACAAAACATGTTTACTTAATATTAAAAATTTCGCTAAAAACAAATTGGGAAATCATTAATATGAAGTTATACTAGAGGAAAAGAATTAACCCTTCCTACGTATATGATACTGCAAATGACAGTAAATAATCGAATCGAATAAAATTGACTTATAGGTACATGGGGTGTCAGGATAATTGGGACAAACTTTATG
This sequence comes from Trichonephila inaurata madagascariensis, assembly GCA_019973955.1. Classification (NCBI taxonomy): domain Eukaryota; kingdom Metazoa; phylum Arthropoda; class Arachnida; order Araneae; family Nephilidae; genus Trichonephila; species Trichonephila inaurata. Next base: position 145,723 of record BMAV01002965.1, read on the forward strand.
GAAAGGTAAGAGACATCACAGAAGCCCAGTGGGACACCACAGAAGCCCAGTGGCTGAGTGGTTAGTGCATCGCGTTTCCACACCACTGGTCCGAGGTTCAAACCCCGGGGTGGGCAAGATTGACTCAGCTTTTCATCTCTTCAGTGGGTCGATAAATGAGTACAAGGCTTGCTTGGGATCTTAACACTGGGGTTTCACGTCAGACTGACCACCTGACCGGAACATCTGCTTATGCACCTCAGGGCCCAAGGTCGCGTATACTGAGTTGGACACAGTAGGCTTTGGACCTCATGGGCTGTCGCGCCACTGAGTTAAGTTAAGGAGGCATCACAAGGATTCAGATTTGCATAGCAATCCATGGTCGGAAACCTCTTCGTTCGGCGCTTGGAGGCATTGTGCACATGAGCACTGGAGGAAACAGACCTGAATTAACGCAGTCATTTGAGCTGTCATCCCCCGCAGAGTATGGAACGTTTTACGAACACCGAGCTGGCAGATATGCACCTGATTTAAGGATTGACAGAATCAAATGCATGAGCAGCAAAAAGATTGTATCACGAAAGGTTCCCACAGACAGATGCACAAGACAACCGGATGTTTTCTATTCATCATAATTTGTGTTAATACAGATCATTACCAGATAATAGGCATAGTGAAGGCTGGAAACGAGTGACTCTTACTCCCAGCTTTGACAGATAAATATTTCAGATGATCTCAGTCTTGTGTCACTTCGTTTCTTGTACCAGTCGTACTACTTTCCCATGACGTTTCCGCGACCAAGGGTTGCATGCAAATATGAATCCTTGTGATGTGTCCTCTACCTTTCCTTAAACTTTGTCCCAATAATCCTTGGACAAACTGTAGAATAAAATACTATCAGACAGCCAGTTTGTCGAGCTGCCTGACAGTCTACTTGTCTTATTGTCTGTCAGTCCATCTTTCTGTCTGTCTAACTGGCAATTTATCCGTTAGCCTGTCTGTTTGTCAGAAAGTATGTCTTTCTGTTACATAGTTCTTCAGACAATCTATCAGTCTGTTGGACAATATGTCTGTTAGTCTGCCAGACAGATTATCAGTCTGTCACACAGTCCCTCTGATAGTTTAGGTGAAATTGTCGAATCGGCCACTGGTCCGCCAAATTTTGAAAAATCGCCAATTTGGCGCGTTTTTGCGTGTTGTGTTTTGGAGTAGCAACCCTACGATTTGGCGATTTTGACCCTTTATCAATTTGGAGAGATAAGTGGCCGATACGACAATCCAACCATAGTTTATTTGTTAGTTCATAACTAACTCTTTGACAGTTAGTTAGTCTATCTGTTAAATAGTCTATCAGTTGTTTTGACAATATGGTTGTTAAACAGTCTGTCGGTCTGTTTGACAATCTCTACCAGTTCATCTGTCAGTCTCTGTCTAACTTTCTGACAGTTGGTCCAACTGTTAAACATTTTTATCTGCTGTATATAGATGATTTACAGCACCTTAATCATTTAAATGCAATTCATTTACTGTTATATTTGAAAGAATTCTAACTGAAATTTGCAGTTGCAACAAATCAATATGTGGGCAGCGACTTCTATCGAATAATTCCAGAAACCGTCAGTTGAATTTGCTGTCGAAAAGTGAACATCGAGTAGAACCCATGTCCATATTTATTGTTGCAATGCTAAATATGGTACTTTCCGTAATTGGCTTTTTTTTGTATCTAAACGTTAATTTTCTTTAATATTGGTCGTTGTAATATTTAAATGGCATATTAAACTCTTTAAATAAGGATGTTTGGCTTTCGACTACTTGCTACACAGTATAAATCCGAAATAGAATTTTATTTCGTTTATTTCCTACACTCCGCAGTTAAAAATCCTTGTCACCAGTACAAATGCGAAATTGTGAATGCTCTTTTAGATGGTTTACGTTATTACATGCAAGTACTCGTAATAACAGGATTTCGACTATTTACGATGGCATATATATTTTAATCGTTATAGATTTGATAATAGCTGTTTTTGTTTCCTAGTAGTTGATCATGTTTTTGCGTGATTTAGTCCGTGTAATTACTCCCTCTCATTCACGCATACACTTAATGTAAAATAAAATTTCTCTTGCAACACTTAAGAGGTTAAAATAAAATCCATGCAATAAATATATTTTTTATGCCCTCCAAATGATTGCATTGCCTTTATTTTTCTAATTACAGGATAACTTTGAAAAAAATGATGCAAAGTGTGTTTGAACTACTGAGATGTACAAAGCGATTTTCTCGCCATTTTAGAGTATGTTCTATGATTATACTTAAGAGAGAATATTTGTGAAGCTAAAATTTAGATGTATTCAAAAGGGTATTATTGTCATCGACATAAATTACATTAAAAACAGTTGAAATTGTCAAATGATTTGCAAAATTTCGTAATGCTTGGAAGGCATTTATATTAACATCAAAATTCAGTTCTTTGAACTATTAACAGCGTTATCAAATTCATCCCGCAACAAACATTAAAAATATCTCATTTTTTTTATCGGATGTATATTTAAGTCTAGTAGCAGGTTAACAAAAATACTAACATTAAAACGAACGTTCTAAATAGAATTAGGGTTAAATTGGGTTTAAACTTAAATACCATTTACTTTTAAATAAGAAATGAGAAGATTATGAGGAAATAGTCCGGTTGAAAATTCTTGTGGGAATTTAAAGCTATTTTAAAGGACGTGGCATTGATTTTTAGTGTCGCAGACTACAAGAAGATTAATTGCAACCGTTATAATTAGTGACATTTTAATCTACCCTTGATGTCAACAGAACCCGTTGCGTGGAATAAGTAAGACTCCTTATACCCAAGTTCTGTTTCAGAATACTTTTGGACTAATTTTCACTTTAATCTCGTAAAATTAAAACTTATTCCGAATAAGGAATTGCCTACTTAGAACCCTTAGGCTCATTTTGTCACTAATTTCATTAAATAGTATATGGCTGCCACCAAGAATTCAATCGCGAATTTGATAAATTTTCACTCCAGGAACTCTTGCCCTCTCTTGTTCACGGTCGATGGTTATGTGTGAGCGAAATCCTCACCTTCTTCAAAGTCCTTTTTAATCTCCTTAGCCAATTTACATGTTTCATTCTACGGTAAGGTGTCGTTGCCGAACTGGACAATGAATTTGTGCCAAATTTTGGACTAATTTAACTTTTTTATTCGTTTAAAATTTAATAGTTATTCGCAGTACGAAAGTTTTGTGTTGACTCATGGTAAAAGCAATTAATTAAATGTATATATGATGACTAAAAGGGTTCCAAACAATTATTCAGGGTGTCCCAAAACTAGCACCCAGACTCTGCACAGCCAGATTTCTCGTTGGGGTACATAAAAAACGTCAAAAAAACTGTACCTTGTAACGTTTTCCCGCCTTACAGATGCAAGATCGGCTTTCCTATGCGGATAACATTACTCTGCTCATATCCACCCCTAAAATACTACTGGATCCTTTCATTTGACATCACGTTGACAACCGATGGTCACGAGAAAACAACAGCTGGATTCCACCACCGAGCTAAGCCTCGAGTGAAATTCAATGCGTAAGAAGGGACTGCCCCACCCAAGAGAGAACAGATCGCTGGAAACACTCGGAAAGAGACGTTGTGTTTGTCTTCCTTTGTCACCAACAAAATATTCCGCAGTATTAAAGTACGCAATAGTTTGAATAACTTGTATCTGAATGCAAATATTGTAATTAATAGCAGATAATAAATCAATAATTTAATTTCTTAAGTCTCACGCTACTCATCAATTTTCCGAAATCATCGCAACCTGTTCGATGCATAGTTTATGAGAAAAATACGGTAAATGAAGGCTCCTGATGGGGTCCAGTGCATTTCTGTACTCCTGTACGGAATTGGCTGGATCTAACACATGGGTTTCGTTCTATGGCCACCACGATCACCAGATCTCACACTGTTGAATTCTTTTCCCAATGGAGTCATCTGAAGGAATTGGTGTTTCGAGGCGAAGGACGACACAAACGGATTTAGTTCTTCGCCTGCATTCTGCTTGTACATCGATGGACACTGCGTTACTGCAACGTATTCACTCATCCATTCCACGGCGTGCTCAAACCTGCCTCGATACGCCCGGCGGACGCTTTGAACATCTTTCTTTTTAAATATTTGCATTGTTTGTGACGGATCTATCCTTCAACTAATCCTCTTGGGAAATCTTTGGGTTATCAATTCGTGTTATTCACAACCAATCCTTCGGAAGAAGAAAATCGTGATATTCATATTAACTTACTATATATAGTCGAAGTTTCCTAGCTTGAATAGAGAGTAGGAGAGGAGATATACTCGAATCAGGTGAGATTTCTACTGAAGGTATCCTATTTGAATGATTGTGATGAAGAACTCATTAGGAGGAAGTTTTAAGGTGACGATCGTTCACTGAGATTAAATTAATATTAGTTTAAATCGGATGATAGGTTAGATCCTTTATAAAGTAAGGATCGAGTTTGATAGTCTCCTAATCGTTCGTGTTTTACCGTCGTTGTTCCACTTTCGCGGTTAGCATTGAAACATTCTCTTTCTATTATTAGCTGAAATTGTGTCTTTTCATTGAATGATAAATAAATAGATTAATTCGATCATGCCGAGTGTTTCTTCCCTCCCTCCCACATATCTAGGTGCCCAAGTGAGAGGTGCCAACTTCTCACATGTTGATGATGTGTAAAATACGACTAAGACGTCATACTTTGTTTTTCATATTTTTCTCGTAAACTATGGATTGTGTGTGTACAGGTACAGTTCTTTGGGCATTTTTTCTGGCTGTGCAGAGTTTGGGAGCTATTTTTGACCCTGTATAAATTCTAAATAGCTTATAATGGTTACTACGGCAATATATATTTTTATCATTAGGCAAAATATAAAAAGAAAAAAGAAATTCAAGAATTTGATAAATTAACAATGCATCCGATTCTGTTCGTTAAACTTAGTAAAAGAAATTGACACATATTAATTATATAGTATTTAAAAAAAGATCATGAAAAATAATGACTTTACAAGCCGCATAAAGTTCTAATGAAGTATGAGTTTCATACGCGACATAAAAATGTTTTTAGCGAAATTAATTATTATGTTTTGTTATTTCGCTCTAAATTATTTTAGTAAACAATATTAATTGAAACTTACCCCTGATTTGATTAGCTGTCAGGGCGGGTCTGGAGGAATCCTGAAAGGAAAAAAAACAAGGTTAAAAATGCAAAAGAATAAAAAAAGTTAAAACTTTTTATATATAAGATTATATAAATGAAAGAACTCTCTCTCGCTCTTAACAATTTAAGAATTTTGTGCTTCTGGTAAAGTATTCGTAAAACTTTCATTTATTTCAAACATTTTTGTTTTAATAATCCTAGAGTTATTTATTTAAATATTTAAAAATTTAAAATTAATACTATGCGCCTTTGAGCAGTTTTTTTTTATCCTTTCCACTTAACTCGGGTGGTGATACTAAGTCCGTTTTCAGAAAGTTCTAAAGAGTTTTTATTTAATCAAGATTATTACAAAGTATTATTACACTAAAGGATGAAAAGCAATTTTTTTTCACTTTCGAATTATTTTATACTTTAAATTTCTGAAACACCAGCGTTGTTCGATAATTAAATAATTTTTTTTTTAAGTAAACATGATATTCCTCGCAGGTTTCACTCTTTTTTCAATTCCTACTATTACTATTAGTTCACACGCTCCCTATATAGTTATTTATATATCTTGTTAGAATTTTTAATTGTTAGTAAAATACTTTTTATTCATCCACTGAAGTTCAAATACATTTTTTTAAACTTGTAGGGGATGACACATGATGTTAATACAGTTTTTTCAAATATATAAATTCATTATAATTACATTTAATAAATTAATTAATTATAGTTTAAGACAGGGGTGGGCATTAAATCGATCTCGATCGACCTGTGGATCGCCAAGAGATTTTGGAGTGACCACCTGATGATTAGCAGTTAGTAATTATATACCGTGATGTACAAGATTGGCTGACATTTTGCGGACCAAGTCTTCTATTAACTTTAACTACGAGAATTAATATATATATATATATTTCGTTTCAGACTGACCACCTGATCGGGACATCCACTCACGCACCCCAGCGCCCAATGGTCACGTATACTGGGATGGGCACAGTAGGCCCTGGCCCTCATGGGCTGTTGCGCCCCTGAGTTTGAGTTTATTAATATTTTTTAATGTATTTCGAATTGTCTGATAATAAATGCATCATTTGATCTTTATTATATCGTATTTATTAGAATCTAAGTCGCCATCGATTCTAAGCGTCACCCTAAAACTTTCAACAATCTTTGAGAAAGAATAAAATTAAAGTAAAATGGCTTTATATCGACATCCAAAATGAACGAAATTAAAATTATTTAATATGATAAATGAATAATTTATTTTAAAGATTTAAAAACTTTTAAATACATATATGAACCTATATAATCGTCACACACACAGTATCACACATTTTAAATTTCCCCCATCCAACGAATTTTTCAACCTTCGATTCTAAGTCTCGCCCAATTTTCCGAACCATTAACATTGGAAAAAATGTGTGGCTTAGATTTGAATAAATACGGTATTTGTGGCCATTACGAGAATGTTTGTATCTTCCGTTTTGCTTTAAACGTGGTTTTAATAGTATGTGAGTTTTTCTTTTTTTTATTTTAGTTGTTTCGGTAAGTACACATCCGTATTTATTATTAAGTTTAAATATTGTAAACCTTTTTTTTTTCTTTTTTCACCTCACCGCACCTATGCCACTGGGTAGACCGCAATACTTTGACAAAATCAGAAGTAGCTCGTACCCTGTAAATGTCTGCCCACCTCCGGTTTAAGAGATATATTTCAGTCTATATTATTCCTCTAGATAGCAGACCGTTGAATAAAACAGCTTTTGTTAACTTATGATGAAGATTTAACTGAACCCGAATAATCAATGCTAGTTAGACGTCAGTATTCCTTTTGTGCACTGATTTTAAGATAAATTCTTACCTATTATATTCAATTTTTATTAAAAATGTAATTACAAATTTAATGTGGTTGAAAAGTTTTTAATGTAACTTTAAAAGGTGTTTTGCCACTTAATATTGTGATTGTCATATGTATAAACATATTTATATATTAATTGTAATTATTTAATAAAAAGTAACTTAAAATAAAATTTTTCCTTGTTGACCTGAGTAGGAATTGACTTAACTTTTTTTTTTATATATATAGTACTTGTTTTAATGATAATCGTTTAATTTGTGTTTTCGGTATTGGAAAGTTTTAAATATATATATTTTTCTTTTACATTAATATGAGACTCCACTAAATGGATGATATTCAAAAATTTTCTGTTAAACGAAAAGAAAAATTCAAATAAATAATAAATTAAGTAAACAGAAATCTTTTCTCCCCCTCACATGCAACAAAAGAAGCCAAATTAAGAGGAAATAATTTAAGGGTCTCGAAACAAGAATGGCGACTTTACAGATGTCTTAAATTTCTGAATAATTCGATGCAGTTTTTCACTCTTATTTCTTAGATTCAAATAATGGTTATCATCCCTAAAGTTATTTTCTTCATTTATATTGCGATATTTCAAAAGCCAACTTGAAGCATGCGTAATCATTACAATAGTCGCTGATTCTAAAAATGACTAAGAATTGCCATGGTTTCGAAATTGGTAGAAATCCTGCTAACCAACGCTTGGTCCAATCGGCGCCATTTTGTCCATTCCAGAAGTTTTTCTAAACTTGTGACTCGACTGTTGCCATGGTTATTCCCTTATGGATTCCATTACTGAGTATTTCCCCATGATAAATGAAGGAAAGATCCCCAAAGGGTCGATAAGGAACTTCGAAGATAAATCCCTACGGATTATATATATCGGGGATTGTTCACTTCCTTCCAGAAGCAGGAAGCCCTTTTCCCTTTCTTCAGTTATCCTCGAAAACTTTAGTTGGGATTGATTCTGGAAATGCTTTGCTGATTGATTGGAATAATTCTGGTGAAAATGAACCAAAATCATCGTTATCAGGGATTTAAAGGACATATGCGTTTCAGTTTCATAAAACTATGTTACTTCTTGACTTAATCCACAAATGAAAAGGAATTAACACTATCCCAACATTTCTCAAACTGTGGGGAACGCCCCTAGAGGACGCGAGCATATCGAAAAGCCGAAAATAAAAACATTTAATAATATTATTAATTTACTGAAAGGAAGCAAAACAAAATACATTCTGACATAATAAAAATAAAAAATGCGTATTTATACCGATGTAATATATTTATAAATGCATCAGTACTGCACAACGAATTTGATATGAATTTAACAATACCAAGTTAAGAACCAGTTAAAGCAATTACCAATGACCCCATGGGTTTTGTAACGTTTCCGCCTCCCAGCTGTGAGTCGGTCTCTTTGGGGAAATAATCATCACACGTGCATCCTGCACCTGCATGTCGAAAGCTATTGTGTGATCCGCCTTGGACCTCCCCCGCAACCCTTGACCCCCGAGGGACCTTTTTTTCCCGCCGACTAGCAGGATGTAACGGGATGCTAAAGGACACCCTCTACATGACGAGTCGTTTGTGGCATCAGGTTTCGAACCCTCGACTCGACATAAGGAGTGCCGACCTCGGGTTCGTGACCATGAAGATACGAGTAAGACGACAAGTGGGAGTTATATTAACGTCGCACTTTTAAGCTGCATGAGGGCCTGTAACTACGAAACTTGTACTTTTGAACCATGGTCAAGTGACAAGGACGATACCTGAGCTGGCAACCCTCTGTCCTAACTTTCAAACCACGACAACGGGAGGACGTTTCAGCCTCGACAGATTTAACGTGCATCGGCCCCTCTACTCGGCGGGTCGAAGGTAAGACCGAAGTCAAATAATAAGAAAAGAATTCTACACTTTTAGAGAAATAGTATCGGCATGAAATATTTTGACAAGACAAAAATGAGACCTCACAATTAAAGGGACTGACTATGTATGGAACCGTGATTATAAAAAGCGCATAAAACGGATATTTTTTTTTAAATATTTAATGTCAGTTGAATTAGAAAATACATATAAAATGGTTTCAAGAATATTATTACAAAAATAAATAAATAAATACTTAGAAACAATTTTTTGACAAGAAATGAAAAAAAAAAAAAAACATTTTCGAAACGTTTTCTAATGAAAATGGTTTCTCTAATTATAACACTATGCTTATATATAGCTACTGTTTCTTTACAGGGGCTGACATAAGAGTGAGTACCAAATGCAAAGGTGTAAACATGAGTCAAAAATGCTTTCCCCGAAAGGTTTTGAGAATGTCTGAAAACGTGATAACACATTGAAAAACACACACGAATGCATTGGAAATAACACAGTTAACCAGTAAATATAAAGCGTGTGTACATTTCTTAAAACATACACAGATTTTTGAAATGGAACTACTGTTTTCTTTAAGTTTTTCGAATGTTTTTAACGTTTATCGTCATCGACTATCTTTTGCCGTAAGTTTATCGAAAAATTCCGGTTTATCCAGTGTTTTAGGGAGACACAGAAACATTAAACATTCGTCCTACACTTGCCTTTCACAGTTTTTTAAAAGAATAGAATTTTGAGTAGTCTTTTTATTGTAAATTTTTATCTTATAGAGAATTTATTTCAATATAAGGGGCTGAAAAATCAATACTGTCGATAAAGCTTTAATTAGGTTAGGAATAAGGATTTTATCTCCCCGATATCAAATCTTCCACCCTCTAACGTTCCATAGGATTTGTTTATTCTGTGAAGAACCTGTGCATAGTCATGTCTTTTTTGCTTCTTCCTTAACTTAGCTCCTTTTTCGGGGGCGGGGTGCATGTACTTTTGTATAGCTCCCTAAAATTTATTTACGCGTAAGAATCAATACATTATCAATAACACGTAACTTGAAATCAATACATAAAAACTACATCACTTCTTCTTTACCAACCGACGCCACTTTAGAATGTATTCGATATATATTCTAAACAGAACACACACGTTTTTCAGCACCCCCTCCCCCAAAATAAAATAAAATATCGTTTTTCGAAAATTTGTCGGTTATGAATGTAGGGGAAAAGTGCACAAATATGCCAGCAAAAAAAGAGGGGAAAACTGGAAGGGAAGCAAGTTGATAGAAATTCTGATGCCGAATTTGTCGAATAACTATCAGTTATATATTATGTATCACAGGTCACGTCCATGCCAAGATTCATCGATGTTTCATCCATTTATTACGAAAAAAATTGACGTGAAAGTGTTTTGACTGCCTTTTTTAATAAATATACATTTTTATGTTCGCTTTTTTAAGGTATCCGACTACGTTCGGAACCATGATTTTAAAAAAGCGCATATATGTATAATTTTCATGATATTTAGTATCACTTAGATTAGAATACATGTATAAAATTGTTTTATATAAGGACATTATGACAAAAAAAATTATTTAAATATAATATTTTGGTAAAAAATTAACTTAGAATAACTTTTATTCCAAATGTTCTCCTTTTGTAAAAAATGCTTCTATTGTATTAATATTTTACCTGTATATAGCTCAGACCTCTGTACAAAGACTCAACTATGATGTTTGAAAAATTCACATTATTTTCAGAGTTACAACCATTTGAAATAATTATCGGCGTATTTTCTTAAAATTTCTCCTTTCTGTTTTCGTAAAACATGGATAAACCGACTTCCAAGTTATGCGTTTCAAAAATTCTAGTTGAGCCTCTGTACAGAGGTCTGAGCTATATACAGGCAAACTATTAATACAATAGGAGCATTTTTTACAAAAGGAGAACATTTGATATAAAAGTTATTCTAAGTTAATTTTTTGTCAAAATATTGTTCTTAAATAATTTTTTATTGTAATACTATTCTTAACTCAATTTTATATACATTGTCTAATCTAAGTGACGCTCAATATCATAAATATTATCCATTTACACGCTTTTGCAAAATCCCGTTTTCGAACGTAGTCGGATACCTTAAAAAGAAAATCGACCATTTCTTAAAATTTCGACGACATACACCATGGGTTGGCAACCTTTTAGCAGTGGCATGCCAAACCCATCTACCAATACGATTCAACATGCCATACAGTAGGACATTTTTGAAACAATTTGATTCCCGTGATAAAGCATGCAGAGTTAGAAAATAGAGGCCAATAATATAGATATGCAGTTTTATTATATATTAATTTTGCATAATTTAAAAATATTTTCTAATAAAATAAACATAAAATACAACTATTTCTTAAACAAAAATTTAAAAAAAAAACTGTACATATATATTATGTATTTTTAAACATATTTAGTAAAATCAGAAAAAAATACGATATAAACGAAAACTACTTCCCTTCATTACATTTAAATAAAAAGATAAATAAATTTTTTTTTTAATGCGAACCTAGCACTTGCACCTCTCTACTTTTATATCGCAAAATTAGGGGTGTAATTTGTGACTTTCAGTTTGACACGACTCTGAGCACTCAATTCTGAAACAATTTCTTTGCGGACTCGAAGAATTTTTCATATGAGGAAAGATTTTTTTACTTAGATATGTAGAATCAAAAGCGGAAAGCAGAATACATGCCTTTTCTCCCTTCAAACAAACCTCTCCAGCAATGGCATTCAACAGTTTACAAAATAGCAGTAAGTTTATCTTAAAGAGCTATCTTTCAGATTTTTTCGTAATTCCCCATAATTCTGAAGATATTTGTCACATAAGGTCCATTAAAAATTTATCAACATCTATCACACAAAAATTGGCACATTTTTTAGTAGTGCAGCGTGCCACTGAGAATTGTACTGCGTGCCACATGTGCTATAGGTGGCCGACCCTGATATACACCATTCAAGGAACAAGCCACCTTTTAATCCTAACACTGATTTCAATTTTTTTTCAGGAAGACAAAAAATATGTTTATATAAGCACTTATTTCACATTTCATAATTACTACTTTTTAATATACAGTCGAACCTCTATATTGCGAATTTTTTCCTGGAACCTTGAACATTTCACGATTTTCTTCGTAAAATAACCTCTCCATAGCGAAGTGCATTTTCTATATAACGAACTTTTTGTTTTGTGATCCAATTTTTGTTCTTTTTTTAAAGTATTTCTGAAAAAATTTCAAGTTATTCTCTTTTTAACACATTTTATGGTCGTCATAAATCTTGAACTGGTTGTATTAAATCCTAACTCGCCGAGAGCAATAGTTCTGACATTTGATCCGAGAAGTGCAACCTTTAACCCCCCATTGCCCAGTTCACTAGAAACATCTTCGATATCCTCTTTCCCCTCAGTGGAGTTGTTCCGTGACCCCGTGTTCTAATTATAAAATAATGTATGTTTAAAATTACTTGTATGCTTTAAATTACAAAATGTCCTTAAAATTCATTAATTTTTTTATAAAATTATTTTCTTAATATTGAAAATACAGTGAATTTCTTCGACATTCTTTTCTCTTGTTTTCCTTGTAGTTTTTTTTTTTCCTTCTTTTTTATGGGTAAAATATATAAAATAAACGTATATTAATTTAAAAAAAGGTATGAATAATCACTTTTTTGAATATATAGTGTTTATGAACTTAAAATTTGTTTTATATGGTTTATAAAATATATTAAAAGATGAACCTCTATATAACGAATTTTCCATATAGCGAACTTTTTTCCGAGATTTAGTGACTTCGTTATATAGAGGTCCGACTGTAATTACTCATTTTATATTCTTCCTATTTTATTACTCATTTTTTTCACTCACTATTTATACTCCTATAAAGTAGTTTTCTACTAAAATATAAAGATTTTCTTTGATTGTTTCTTAACTTTGCACTATTGATAAATATCGATATGGTTATTGGCAACGAACAGTGGAAATCTGATCTTCTTTCAAATGACACGGTTGGTACTTGATCTGGTACCCCAATCTCTCCAAATTTCCACACTACTCCAACATTATAACTTTAAACTTAGACAAATTTAATGTGTATCAGCTTCTCTAATGGCAGATCTTTAGTGGTACATGATTTCGAACCCTCGACTCGACAACACTGATCACAAGTTCAAGACCATGACCACTCGGCACACACAACCCGACTACAATCCATGGTTTAAATGCATTCTGCATTGAGTTAATCTTATTTACAATTGTGCTTAGAACAGTGCTTCTCAAATTTTCACTATTTGCGACCCAATGTTCAATCAGAATTTTCATTGCGGCCCCCCTTCCACACAATGACAATGTATTGAATTCAATAATACTATACTTTTACGCTAAGGCTACAATACGACTTAAACCTCTTAAGTGCCGCCGGCGTTGATAAACATCTCGCTCAGACAAAGTATTAATTGTCCCGGACGTATATATACGTCTTAACGAAGTACTATCTTCTCTGTGCACTGCTATCCATAAAACTACTACGAAGGATTTGGAAGGCATTTAAAAGACCTTGACAGTGTTTGTAAAGGATTTACTTATTTCGGAGGATTTACTTATTTATTCCTTTTCTCTCCACCCCCCCCCAATACATCTCATACGCGCGCCTACATGGAAAACGGTGACATTCGGGATGCAAATTGCGCATTTTTCAATCGACAATAATGGGATTTATTATAAACCGAAAAAATTATCAAGGTAAGTGTTAATTTTTGAATATAATTTTATATATGACATGCCCATGGGGTCCCTTGCAGTTATTAAACTTGTTCTTAACTTACAATTGTTGAATTAATTATGAAATACATTGTGCAGTACTGATACATTTATAAGTGTATTATATCAGTGTAAATATGTACTTTATTTTTTATTGTGTTAGAATGTATTTTGTTTGTTTAATTTAGGTAAATTAATTTTTTTTTTAAAAAAATAAATCTTTCTTTTTTCGACTTTTTTCAATACTCTCGCGCCCCCCTCGCAAATTTATCACGCCTCCATAGGGGGCGCGCTCCACAGTTTGAGAAACGCTGGCTTGGAATTAAATAGGTTTTTCCATTTGTAAAAAGAGAGATGTTATTACCTGATTTTCCGATAAATCTATTTTTACAACTGTGTTTAACAAAAATGCTAGCAGTTTCTTATTTGCTTGCTTTAATGTAATGAGAAACACAAACTAATCGATTTCAGAAATTGGAAACTTGATTATAGTTCTTCCACTTCTGTGGAATTATTTACACCCTCAAGCAGTGTTTTGTTTTGTTATGTTTCTCAAACTGAGAGTTTATAATGTTTTTCTCTAAATAAATACAAGGACAAGTTAACTCTCTGTATTTGTTTGTAAAATATGATATTTGAATTCTGATCACTTTGCAGCAAACGCAAGAGAACACTTAATTCCATCAAAGATGCCAGCTCGGGTTGATTTTTTTATAGTGTATAATAATAGAATACAATTCTAACTCAAGGCAGTGGTAGTCTAGTGGTCATGACGTTGTCGACTCGGGTTCTGAGTTTCGATGTCACTCAAGACACACCGTGTAGAGAGATTGATGTATGTTAAATTCGTCGAATACTCCCCTTTGGAGTAGTGTGTAAGTTGTGAGAGTGGGGTGACAGTCAAATGTTGTCCTCGTCACTTGACCATGGTTCTAAATTGGAAGGTCTGTCACCAATAGCCCTTATTGTTTTAGCTACATGAGGGCTATTGTGGTAACGGACTTCCCAATTTAGAACCATGGTCAAATGACGAGGATGACACCTGAACTGGTACCTCCCCCTAACTTCCACACCACGCTGAGGAGAGGACTTTGATGCTAGACAGATTTAACGTGCTTCAGCTTCTCTACACGGTGAGACTTCAGTGGCAGTAAGCTCGAACGCATAACAAGCCAGCCACCAGTCAGTGACTATGACCATGACTAACCGTGGTCTCTCTGTGACGGATCTATACGCGTTTCTTCAATTATTCCTCTTGGGAAATCTTTGGGCTATCAATTCGCGTTATTCACAACCAACCCTTCGAAAGAAGAGAATCGTGATATTTAAATTATTTTACTATAAATAAGCGAGGTCTTCCAGCTTGTAGGGAGAGTAGGAGAGAAGATATACTCGAGTCAGATATACTCGATTGCTACTGAAGGTATAATATTAGAATTATAGTGATATGATTCTTATTAGGAGGAAACTTTAAAGTGACGATTGTTTACTAGAATTGATTTGATATTAGATTAAATCGGATGATAGGTTTGATCCCTTATTAAGGTAAGGTTCAAGTTTGATAATCTCCTAATTGCTTGCATTTTACCGTCGTTGTTCCACTTTCACGGTTAGCATTGGGACATTCTCTTACTATTTTTAGTTGAAATTGTGTCTGTTCTTTGTGTGATAAATAAATGGATTAATTGGATCATGTCGAGTGTTTGTTCCCTCCCCCCACACATCTAGGTGCCCGAGCGAGCCTCTCACATCCCTAGTTGGTTTAGTGTGTGACTTTAACAAACATTCCCTCACTTTTGACTGATATGAATGTTATACTTATACGTGACACATTAACACGCTGAAAGAATTCTTAGGATAATCAATCTTTTATTAGCTGAAAACTGAAGTCCAAACTTTAGCACTAAAATCTTTCTTTTCTATAGTTAGTAACTTCAAAAGAAAAATGACGAATCCGTAAAAGACGAAATTTTGTTCAACATTTTTTTATATGAAGTAGAGCTCTTAGAGTTGAAATGTTCCGTCATTTTCTATGTTTTGAGCAGCCATGATGAATCACTTCTCCCAGACATCCATCACAAGTTCTTCAAGTTCTTGTCAATAAAGCTGTTGACTGTTTTATGAGTTAACAAGTCATTTTTCAAATCGTGGTCCTTTTAGAATTGCTTAGTAGATTAATGATAGATTTGCTGGCACAAACTTTTCTCTGTTGCCACCTCGAAGAAATATATTATTCGAAAGCCATGGCTTATATTCTGGGTTCTTTTAACTTTTTTTTTTTAAAATAACTTTTTTGTTTTAAAAAAAATCAAGTATAGTTATAAATTATATCTTATTAACAGTTTGGAATCGATTGATTATTATAATATTTGTGTACTTTTTTCCGCCCTCGTAATTTTCGAGCTATGCTATTTGGGAAACTTTTCAGTTAACTGGGTACCAGAATATTCGATCCCAGTGAATTTTTATTCTAAAAATTTATTACTTATAATTTTGAAGTTGTTGACAGTTTCACTTATCTAGGTTCGGAAATTAACAATAGAAACGATTGTGTACTACTGAAATCCAAAAGATAATTACTATGGCTAATAGATGTCTTAATGGAATACGAAAATATATGAAATCGATATTAGTCAAAAGGAAAAAAAGGTTCTGTTGTATAAAAGTCTTTTAAGATCAATATTAACTTATGCATGTGAAACTTGGTCTATGTCTCGAACAGATGAGAACATAAGTATCTATGAAAGGAAAATTTTAAGATTTACTTTTGGAGGAATTCAGGAAAAGGGAACATGGCGAAGAAGATCAAATTTAGAGCTCCATTACTCATATAAAGAATCTAACATTGTTAACTTCATCAAAACACAACGAATTAAAAGGGCAGGTCAGGTTGTGAGCATGGACGAAGACGGCACCACTAAAAAAGTCTTCAGTGCTCAACCAATCCGCACACGAAGAAAGGTTCAGGCCAAATCTCAGATGGATTGATGGCCTAGAAAAAGATCTTCTAGTTTTGAGAACTAAGAATAAGAGAACACTAGAAGGAAGAAGGTAGGCCTGGAAAAGCCTTATTGAGAAGGCCAAGGCCCACCCTGGGCTGTCGAGCCACTGAGGGAGGAAAGAGAATGAATTTATTACTCAAGTCTAATATCTAACCAGTAGCGTACAAAAAATTTTTTCAAGGGGGTTGTCCAAGGTCGAAAGTCCATCATTTTGGTATCAGGCTTCAATACGCCATCCAACATATTCTTCTGATTTTGTCAATTTTGGGGAATAAAAACAATAAAAAATTAATTATTGAATAAATAATTAGCATTAATTAATAAAATTAATTATTAATAAATACATAATTAAATTTTACGTAATATGTACATAGGATTATAACCAATCGAAAAAAAAATCAAGGGCTATGGGGGATCCTCTTGTGTGCGTCACTGTATCTAACCCTCAATTCAGTGTTTCTCAAACTGTGGGGCGCGCCCCCCTAGGGGGTTTGATAGCCCTTCGAGGGGGACGAGCATACTGAATAGTCGAAAACAAAAGATTATTTAAAAAATTATTAACTTACTGAAAGTAAACCAACAAACACATTTTGACACAGTAAAAAATAAAATACTCATTTACAATATAATACACTTATGAATGTATCAGTACTGCACAATCTATTTTATAATTAATTTAAGAATACTAAGTTAAGGACAATTTTAATAACTACTATTGACCCCATGGATTTGTCATATATAGAATTATATGTCAACATTAACACTTATCTTGATAATTTGTACGGTTTATAATTAATCCCTTAAATGCCGATTAAAAATTGCATGATTCGTTCCCCAATGCCACCGTTTAGAACGTAAGTAAGTGTATATGGTGCATTAACAGGGGGTAGAAAAGAATAAGTAATCAAATCCTCTGAAATAAGTAAGCCCTTCGCAAACACAGTCAAGGTCATTTTATTGCTTTCCAAAGCCTTCGGAATAATTTTATGGATAGCAGTTTAAAGAAAAGTTCGTACTTCGGAAAGACGTATGAATACGTCTTGGTAAAATTGACACACTGGCTGAGAGAGACGTTTGTACACGTCGGGGTACCAAAGAGGTCAAAGTCGTATTTTCAGTTTAGCGTCAAAGTATAGTATTATAAAATTTAATACATCGTTATTGTATGGAGAGGGGCGCGATGCAAATTATATGATTGAATATATTGGGTCGCAAACATTGAAAGTTTGAGAAGCACTGCCTCAATTGGTTTGCCCGTACACCGTACGGGCTACAGATAGCTGTCCACAATCAGTTTGCCCATGCGCTGCACGGACACTATTTTCTTCCTTCTATCTTTGATTTGCACAGGTTTTTCATTCTTAGTGAGATTATTAGAGTTAGTGTTTTTAAGAGATGCAGTTTGTCCACGGTACTGAAATTCTTCTCCTCCGAAATTTCCTTTGTGGTGAAGACGAAAATTTTTCATTAAAGGCATTTTTCATTCGATAAAGAACAGGGATTGGCAAAGGAATGTGAAATTTGTTGCTTGAGAGGTAATTAAAATGAAAAAAATAATCCCAAAACGCCGATGTTATCTCTGCACTCATTGCAATGTAAGACCTAGTATTATACCATGCTTCAAATTTTATAAGTGCATGTTAGGGGCGTAGCTACTGCCGTATCAACCGTATCAAAGGGACCCCCAAGCTCTGGGGCCCCAAAACGCTAAAGAAAATGTTCGCAAAATGTTAAGGGGCCACTACCAAGGGCCTCCAAGGAACTTTCATACAGGGATCACTCGAAACTAGCTACGCCACTGGTGCATATACATATGCGCACACGCACAAAATCCTCAATCGTTTGAAAAAGAGGTACGAACATCAAATTTTTTGTTAAGTATGAGAGAAATTCTTTTAAGATATATGAAACATTCCTCATAGCTTGCACAGTATACTTATACAAAAGCAAACATTTAGGAGGTTTTGTGTTCCACAATTATAAATAAAAAAATGAGAGAAAAATCTAAAATTAAAATTTTTCCATTTTCTTATTCATTTAAATATAATGCTTATATGCAATAAAAAAATGTGCCTTTTTTGGAATATTTTGGGCAAAAAATGTCCATTTTAGGGGGTAATAAAATATTAAAGTGAAATAATTCATTACATTTTATGCATTTTTATGCTGGATGGTTTTCATCTGGAATCCAGCTTATGGAAAAGTAATGCCATTTGCATTAAAAAATTCAGTATTTACACTCTTTAAACCATTAGAATGACTAGAAATAAATGTAAGATGTGATATAAAGAAGATTTTCAAAAGTACAGGCTATCATCAATCAAAATTCAAAATTTCAGGGAAAAAATGAGTTAAATTCTTGACGATCAAGATAAATGTATCATGGGTTTTCCGTTGAGGTACATTACGTTAATCAATTTTTTTTTGGGAACCTTGTTGGTGTCACCAACATAATATTCCTAGGGATCAGTACACGACTCTATCACGCTTTTTTAGTGGACACGTCAAATTTCGAACTTTTCAACAGGCTTTTTGCGAGGCTCTGATCAGGCCTTCCCCAGTTATATTCTTAATTGTTTGATTTTTACTATTGACGATGTTTTAAGAAATCCTATTTTATTTCTGAATTTCTTGGAGATTTTTGGAGCTATACCATCTGGGATAAGAAACAACAACATCAACGTTAACCAAAGTTAATTCGAAGTATAATGGGTCAGTATTTTACATATTTCCAGGAGTTGTTAGATCAGTCCTGGAAATTAAAGGCCCCGCTTTGTATTTAAAAAAAAAAGAAGAAAGAGTTATGGTTAAAAACTCTATCTAAAAGATTTCTTTACAGTAATACAGTGATTCCCAAAGTGGTCTATATAGACCCCCAGGGGTCTATGACGACTGGCAAGGGGTCCACGTCAACAAAATAATTTGGGGATTCCTGAGGAGTAAATGGGGGTCTACGATAGTGGCTCACATTAAAACAGATCATGACTTTAATTTTAAAAAAAAAATTAAATCAAGTGGAAAGCAGATTTTACCTATTTAATAGATTTATTTACTAAATTTAATGAGTTTGATTTCAAGTACAAGGTGGCAGAATAAGTTTTATTAAAACAAGGACCGTCAATCCAGTGCTATACCTGCTATTTATCCCGAATTATGAAATACCTAAAGAAAGTTTTTAATTGCTTTTCCTAATGAGAAAGCGTTTCAGCACGATTGCAAATATAAAAAATATTGTGTGTGTGTGAGAGAGAGAGAGAAACAAAAAGATTGGACACTACTCACCAAGGAGTGTTAGAGTTAAACCTGACAAGATTGGTACCAAATGTTGAAAATTTGTTACTGAAGCACCTGATTCATTCATCCCAATCAAAGCATTTGTTTGATGTTCAGTTATTTTATATATTAATTAAATTTTTATTTAATTAATTAACATGCGTTTCTTAAGTTTTAATCACTTTACTTCACTACAGTTAGAAATTTAAATCTTTTAAAGTTGTTCTGTGCCAGCTGTCAAAAAGATATTCAAGTTGATAAATTTGCAAAAATTCAATATTAGGTAAGCCGGGGTCTGCCACAGACCAGAAAACATGGCAAGGGGTTTATGGGACATAAATGTTTGGGAACCTCTGCAGTAATACCTCGACTTACGCTACCCAGTTTTAAGCGAACTTGAGTTTCACGATTTTCAAATCTGGTCGTTTCGTCTTTTTTCCCCCCTCGCTGAAACTCACGCTAAATCAGTGCCAAAGCCTAAGGAAATTAGTAATGGGATTGAAGAAGTTGTCGATCCTGCCAGGTAAACAAATTTAGAAGTGAATAGTGAGGACGTTCAAGAACTGCTGGGTTCCCACAAGCAGGAGCTGACAATGGATGATCTCATAGAAATGCATGAGCAAGAGCAAATCATTGTAGAACTGGAGTCCTTACACCCAGTTCAATCAGAAGATCAAATGGCGGTTGGGAATTGGACTGAAGGCCTCAGTTTAACTGAAAAAGGGTTACAAATTTTAAAAAATGCAGACTCCAGTGAAGAACGTATTTTTTCAACAAATCAAGGAATGGTGCGACGAAACTTTGCGGGAAAAAACCTCATTGAATCGGCAGACTACTTGATGAGTTTTATGAAATCTTCTACATCAAAATAACTTTGGCTTGCGATTTTGCATTTGTGTTATCTAAGATTTTATTAAACATTTTATTTTTCTAAATTATTATTTTCTTTCGTCTCCAGCCCCAACTCAAAGTAATTTACATGTACAGTCGAATCTCTATATAACGAAGTCGCTAAATCCTGGGAAAAAAGTTCGTTATATGGAAAATTCGTTATATAGAGGTTCATCTGATAATATACTTTATAAATCACATAAAACAAATTTCAAATTCATAAACACTACGGATTAAAAAAAAGTAATTATTCACACTTTTTTAAAAATTAATATATGTTTATTTTATATATCTTACCCATAAAAAAATAAAATAATAATTTTATATTAAAATTAATGAATTTAAGGACATTTTCTAATTTAAAGCATACAAGTAGTATTAAACATACAAAATTTTATAACTAGAACACAGGGACACGGGACAACTCCACTGAGTGTAAAAGGGGATATCGAAGATGTTTCTAGTGAACTGTACAATGGGGGTTACAGGTTGCACTTCTTGGATGAAACGACCAGAATTTTATTTCTCTCGGCGAGTTATGATTTAATAAAACCAGTTAAGATTTATGATCACCATAAAATGTGTTAAAGAGAGAATAACTTGAAATGTTCAGAAATACTTTGAAAATAGGGAGAAAAAATATTGAATCTCAAAAGAAAAAGTTCGTTATATAGAAAATGCACTTCGCTATAGAGAGGTTATTTTACGAAGAAAGTCGTAAAATATTCAAGCTTCCAGGAAACAGTTCGCTGTACAGAAAAATTCGCAATATAGAGGTTCGACTGTATTTTTTTATATGGGATATTATATCTCGATTTATGCGATTATCACCGAGTCCCACCTATCGTGTAAGTTCGGAGTATTACCGTATTTCGTTGCAAACTAACTGAATTCTTTTTACAAAAAAAAGTTAGAAGATTGAATATATTGCACGTGTCATAATTGACACGTGCAATATATTCAATCGCAAAACAAAAGCTCTGCTCAACAGAATTAAATTATAGCCGAGAAATTGCGACAACAATAAATAGACTAAGGACAATTTAAGGGCATGAATATTCTGCCTGATGGTTCCAGATCATATGTGGCATGCAGTCACTGCCCAGGCACGCAACTGGATTCCAAACACCTTTTTAGCTGTCCTTCCATTGTTGGTGCACTTTTTAAATCAGACAATGACTGCAGCATGGACATTCTTTACTCGGATCGTGACATGAATGTTGCCAAGGCAGTGATTCACGCCTTTGGCAATATTTGACTATATTTTGCTATTACCACCTTTGCAATTTGTTATACACAACAACAACAACAGAAGATTGAATGTATGGAAGTCTCTAACCGTAATTAATTTCAAAAATAGAATACATGTTTACTTTTATTTTACATAATACTTTATCATATTTTAGTTCTTATACAGCCCTCCTATTAAACTAAGCGTGGATTTAAGGCAGAAAATACCAAGTTCATTTCTAACAACTTTAAGGAGCATCTACGTGGAACAGGAAATATAAATTTAGTTTTTCCTTTTTCACTTCTTCGAACTTGTTACCCAATTTGCATAACAAAGACAACTTAAGTGGATTTAAAATTACTTTGAGAGAAGAACAGATTCCCAAACTCTTTTACGCTGGAGTTCTTTTGCCAACGTTTTTTTTTATAAAAATAATTATTTCCTACAGCCCATTGTTAAAAAAAGTATCCCATTCCCTCTGAACAGGATTCAAAATTCAATAACAAAATTTCCAAAAAAACCGGTGCTATAAAATATATTTTTTCTTATATCTCTACAAAATTTTATAATATACATGCACAGCAATCTTTGAACCATGAACTAACGCTCTTGGAAGGTTGGGTAAATATTTGCTTTATGCGTGCTGTTGAGGTAATTTTAATATCTATTTTCAAATGCACCTCGGAAAAAATTGGCACTTTCTTTAGTAAAAAGAATACGATACAGTGTATGGTTAATCAAGATTAACCGTCATGTTTTTTTCCGTAAAGGATATCGAGAGATATTTAAACTGTTACAGTACTTGGTTACTGATTATTTACTTGGTTTTCTGTATTACTGAAAATATGTTAACTAAATATTAATTAAAACATTCTACAGTAGATCTCTATTCATATTCCTCATGTATATTTAGGTTTTTATATCGGAAGTCCAATGTTAGTTTCCGATAAATAAATAATAATCAAAATATTGTTTAGTTTATATGATATGTAAAAAATATTTATGGATACACAACCTGTGGCCAGAAAGTTCGGTGAATGAATTTTTATTTCAAATACAGTATTGTACAGCATCAAATACAATTTACTGTCCGTCAAAATATTCTCCGTGGATGACAATGAACTGTTGGGAACGAGTATACAAGTCCTGGAAACTCCTGTAAAACAGTTCTTTCGGTATGGCTTTCAGCTCGGCAGTCACGTTGCTTTGAATGTCGGTGATGTCCGTAAATCTCTTTTCCCTTCAGGGCTGACTTCAATCTGGGGAAGAGGAAGAAGTCTGCAGGTGCGAAATCAGGTAAATAAGGGGAGTGATCAAGTGTCAACCACTGGCGGCCAGGAACTGCCGTACAATCAAGGAGGTGTGTGCGCCACGACACTCCACACCGTGACAATCCACAATAAACCTTTCGCGCTCGGCGTTAAACTAACAGGGAATAAATGCACTTGGAACCTTGCCAATTACAAACATGTTCAAACAGATATTGACCTTCATCACGCGCGTTGATATTCTACTAGTACAGCAGCGACCTCTACAGGCTCATT
This sequence comes from Trichonephila inaurata madagascariensis, assembly GCA_019973955.1. NCBI lineage: Eukaryota > Metazoa > Arthropoda > Arachnida > Araneae > Nephilidae > Trichonephila > Trichonephila inaurata. Next base: position 169,375 of record BMAV01002965.1, read on the forward strand.
CACCGAACTTTCTGGCCACTGGTTGTATATACATTTGCTTTCACATACATACATACACTTTGTAACATATTAAATGCGACATCAAAAATGGCTAGAAATAAAACTATGCAAATTTCGGTGTAAGCACACCTCGCCGAATAAGAAAAAGAATTAGAATGTGCAACTCTCCTGCCCACTTTCAGTAGGATTATAAGGGAAGGACCAACTGTAAAAAATGATAATATTACTGATACTGGTATTACTGGTGCGTGTGTGTGGTGTTATTCAAATAATCCTGGAGATCATGGTTTGTATTTTCCTGGATTTATTGGTAACAATATTAAATTTAAATAAAACAAAACTTAATAATCTTTAGAAAATTAAATGGCCAAGTTAAAATACTAAACCGTAATAATAGAGATAAAAATCCTAGTAAGCAACGGCACGCCTAGTTATGCAGAAGCCAAGTTGAAAATTAACACAAAGTATCCGAGATAAACAACAGCACCTAGTAACGCTGAAGACAAATTCTAGATTAACACTGAGGCAGAATCCGCTACATATGGTTTTTTTAGATAAACTACGTGGGGTCTGACCACACCTCCGTGGTGACAGCTATGAACCCCCTCCTCAGAACTACCTGGGCCATATAATTCACAGCACCAGGACAATATTTTTTCCATAGAAATCATCGTGGAAATTTTTTCTTTTGTCTTGGAGGATCAGTGGCGTAACGTATACCCCCGATATCCCCCCCATCGGGGGAAAGGAGGTGCTAGAATTCTAGGGAACCGAAAGCCTATGTCATGTTACGGTTTTGCAATCCTTGGGGCCTAAAACCATAACTCGCAGGGGGCTAATATTTTCCGTTACGCCACTGCAGAGGATATATGTAATAGTATAGAATATTAGCGCACCACCAGCGGAAGCAGCTTCAAAAGACTGATGATTTTAGGAGGGAAATGGTGACTGGTCTAAGAAAGAATGGGTTGGCCTGTACATCAAACCTTAGCTAACACTAGCGTAGAAAGGGCACCGGCTGTAGAGCAAAGATGGCAGGAACAAGGAAATGTGAGAAATTAGAGAGATACCATTGCAAACAGAGAGACCTGAGCACTTACGGATCGGCGCCTCCACCAAGTGGGTAGCCCCGTAAAACACTTATGCCACCATTTTGTAACAACGAATGGAGAACCATGCCTCGGAATGCTCTTCGTATACTCATTGACTGTGTTGCTTCGTGTGTCAAAAGAAATCACATCTTTTTCAATTCCTACTATTAGCTCACACTCTTTATTTATTTATTTATCGTGGTGGAATTTTCAATCGTTAATAAAATACATTTTAAAGCGCTCAATGCAGCTGAAATTTGATATACATGATTGTTTGGGATGACAATACAATAATTTAATTATAATTAATAAATATTAATTGATTAAAACTAATTATGTAAAGAATCACAAATACAGCCACGTTGGCATCACTTTTGGCGACTTGGGTCAAAACTTGAGAAGGTTTTTTTTTCCTCACGTTTTAAGGCATTCAGTTGAACTGAAATTTTATAGACACGATTGTTTTGGATGACAATACGATACTTTAATGATAAAGAATAAAAATTAATTACCTTTTAATGTTGTGATTCTCTCATATGTATGTACATATTTATATTAATTGTAACTATTTAATGAAAAGTAGCTAAAATAAAATTTTCTTTGTTGATCTAAGTAGGAATTGACTTAATTTTTTTTTTTATATTACATGTTAAGAATAAGTACTATTTTTAAGTACATGTAAGTAAAAAATATAACAAAAATAAAACGGAGCGTGTAAAAAGTGTGTTGTAAAAAAATCGGATGATTTTATATAAATACATTTTTTAGAGCAATCATTTTATAAAAATAATATCACTAATAAAAATTCCAATCTGTATTAGGTTTCTGAAAGTATATTAATAATCATTTCTACGTAAAATATTGTAATCATTCTATAAATTTAATCTAAATTTTTATTAAAGAGGGGGGGTGGGGGTTAAAAATGTCATTTTAAAAATAAGCATTACATAAATTAAAAGAATAATTAAAATAAAAGCATTTGTTGTGTTTTGAGTAATATATATATTTTTGAAAAAAATGTCATTAGCTTTTTTTTTAACACTCAACACACAAAACATAAAAACACAATTTTCTTTCAGAACACCCCTCACCTGGATCCTCCCATCAGATCCCACACTGACAACACCGACTTAAAAACAAACTATTTATTTCTCGCCAAATTTCTTCATAAATAAATCGCCATTCTCTATTTATTTCCTACCTCCACCACTCGTGCCATTGTCTTCTTGGCTGGTTTAATAGGTATTCTTAGCTCGAACTTCATATTTCAAGCAAGCTTCTATTGTTAGCATCTTGTCACCCGCAATCAATTTCCGCGACGACCCACATCAATTGCTGTTCCAATCCCTCGAACGTCCCCGAAACTTCCCAATTGCCTGTCTCTCCAATTCCTTCAGGGCGTTATTAAAATCGCAAAAAACAAGCGTGAAAAGTTATGGAGGGAGTTTGGCGCCGTTTTCTTGGCGCTCGTCCAGAACTTCTCACGCCATTCAGGCGGTTTTTTTGGCGGGGGATGGAGTAGGTGATAGGTAAGAGCAGATAAGAAATAGTCCTCACCATTAATTTACGTACTCGTTCAATAGACTCGAACTGACAAGCTATTATGCGAGTGTTAAAAAATAGACCTGGCACTGTGAAGGATTCGCTGATGTCTGATAACGTTAGGAGTGCCATTTGAATAAATAAGAGTCGAGTTAAATTGCTGGGAAATGTTTTTGTCAAATGTTTTACTGGAGGTGAAAGTCACAGGTGCCAACGCCAGAAATGTTTTAATTGTTTGTACCTTTCTAAAATTGAAATGTTTTTTGGTTACCATTTGAAACTTTGTTTATATCAAACAACTCGACATTATTCGAAAGAATGACATCTATGTTTTGAAACTAACAGATATACTGTGTAGAACAGGGGAGAGCAAATAGCACCTTTTTATTTATATAACTGTTTTGGTTTTGCACGTTGTTCGTACAATTTTAAGGACCAAACCAGCGACAGATTTAGTCTAAAGTCCGCGAATCCCGGGCCCACAGTGGCAAAAATTTGGAATTGATTTTGTTTTTTATCAACTGTAAGACCGAATTTTAGTGCTTCTTTTCTTGTTTTGACAATCTCAAGTTGTCAATATTAAAAGGGTAGAATTATTTTTTAGAATAATTAATCGTGTAAGAAGTAAAATTTAAAATAACTGACAAATAAGTACTAAAAAAAATTTCGTCGAGTGTAGCATTAATCTATTAGCATTAGATTTTTTATAATTTTTTCTTAAGAAATCTAAATGTATCGTTTGTTTGCTCATCCTTATAACACAAAATATTAACTCACCGTATTTAATTATACCTTTTTCTGCCCGGTTATTCAAAAACTTTATGATTTTTTTTTAAACTCTCGTAAAACTTTTATAATTTTACGTAATGCCACAGGCGTTTTTCAAAGATTACAATGATCGATTCAGAAAGGTCGTACTAGAGAGAGAACGGAAAATTACAAAAATATAAAGAAATAAGCCTCGAAACACGAATGAAATGAGTTAATTTATTGTTAACGTTATATTCCCTTAATGAATTATTAAACCAATTAATTTTTTATTCTCAATCAGAAAGTGATTTGACTATTTTATACTTTTAAGACTTTTAAAATCTTTAACAACTTTTAAAAATGTTTGCAAAAAGAGTTTTTCAGTTTTTTTTTTGGTCGCTTTTAGATACAGATGTATGTTTAGTTGTTATACCAAATATATATATGCATATATAAATATATTTAATTCATGCCTAAATTCAATACCTAAATTTAATTCGAATACATTATTACTATTCGTATTATTATATATATGGGCTCAAATTATTTGGGTCATAAGTGGCTCAACCAAATCGCCTGAAACCAAACTAAACAAATATTCATTTCATATGATAATTTTAAGTGTTAGTTCAGATTTTGATCAATATTATTAAAATTATTTTTTAGATTTGCACAAAATTGACCTTGGAAGTTGAACTATTAGTAAACATCTAAATTTCATTCGCATATTTCAGGAGTAATCAATGACACTAAACCATGCAACAGTAAGTTAATTGAAAAAGGAAAACGGTCATGTTGTTTTTGAAATGTATAAAAATAGATAATGTGAAAAAGTTGTTGTATTTCTCAACAAGCGATGTAAGCAATTGTGTAGTGCATGATGGGCAAATAGCAGCCCGTGGGCTAAATGCAGCCCGCAAATAGTTTTTTTTTGAAGCCCGCCGAGTCAGTTAGGAAACCAGATAGACAAGAAATGTTCTCTGCATTTGAGTCAACACATTTGTAAACAATCTTTCTTGCATAAAGATCAACAAGTGTAAATATAAACCAAGTTAACAGGCATTAATTTGCAGGCTATGATGAAAATTTAAAGAGATCTCACAACTGATTTCAGAAAAATTGTTGAAAAGAATGAGAGGATACATTTGTTTCATTAAACTGATTCTAAAATTAAACGTGCTTTCAGCTATTGATACTAATTAATAAAGTGTGATTTTATCTCATCAGCTGTCAATATTTACTGAGGTTTGTAATATTTGTAGCAATCCTTGAGACACAGGCAAAATTGCTATCTTCTTCCTGTCTAGTTCATTTAGCATGCAAAATACTCTTTTCGAATCTATACTTTATAGTGAAATTCGGAGAACATCGTTACACAAAATACACAGAAATTGAGTTTCCCATGTACAAATTTCAGCAACGAAATATAGATTTCTATAATTTTCACAACTATTCATATCGACATTTGATATGGCTTTGTGTATGATTGGAACACCAATTCGTGTCATAAATTACGAATTTTCGAATTGGAAATGCCAAGTTGATTCAAAGTTCAATTTCAGAAATTCGGATTATGTCAATAGCATTCATGTTGCCATATATAAATTTCAAATTATGTTATAGCAAGACAGTAACAAACACTGAGTTGAAATGTTTTCCCCACTGTTGTTCTAAGAATGTTTATTTTCAAACTGAGTGAGTGAAACAGAAAAAAAAATTCAAAGTTTATCAACATAAGTGTAATAAAATTCAGCAATAAAATCTTTAATCTTCAATTTTCAAATAATTCTTATCTTCTGAAGCGAAAAAAGTAATTAAAAGCTGAAGCAGAACTTTTATAACAGAATAAGCTGATATAAAATATTCCGAATTTTTGAATTCGCTCATAAAGAAATACATTCTACATTGCCATTCACGGTAGAAAACTTTTCATTTTCAAAGTATTGTTGTTCGAAATATTAATTTCTTTTTTTTGTTGTGTGTGAGAATTAAAATAATCGTTTGTACATGAATTATATACAGAATATCTATTTCCATCTAACTTCAAAATATTTTGATTTATTTCATAATGCAAAAGACAGGTACTTTATATTCAAATACAGAGCATTGTTCTGAAATTCTTTCGAATACTTCCAAAGAGAATTGATAATCTTACGGAATTTTAAAAGCGTTACAACGATGTGGAAGGCAAATTTCAAGTGTTTCGAATAATTTTATTCTATTTTAAGGGGACACAATACGATTTAATTGACAAAAATCGGCCAAAAATCAAATCTAATTTTTCTAGCCTAAATTATTCTTTATTTACTTTTCTCTATAACCTCACAAAATTTGAAAACTCTAAACTCAAAAAACACAGAATTATGATAGCTTTACATTCATTTTTATTCGCATCCCTATGGCAAATCAAAACTTTAAACTTACTTATCTCAGAAAGGTAAAATAACTAGTTTGTCTTCATTTAAAATGCTAAAGCATTTTTTTCTATTGTGCCTAATGCTTTGAATTTTTTTTTACCTATTGTTAATAGTACATGTAACAAAAGTTGGTATGCTAATTTTGAATCAAAGCAAAACTTATTTTTTTAAAAAATAACTGAAGTTAGAATTTGCAAATTTCTTAAGGAATTTTCAATAAGGATTCATAAAAAGAAGTATTGTATAAATACAATCGTGTTATCGCAAAACCCATACCAACTTTTGTTATACATAGTTGGACGTACATGTAAATCAAATTTCATGCGTGTACGTAAATTTTTGTAGGATGAGTAGCATTTTAAAATCACCACAAATTTTAAGTTATTTCCTTAAAAAATTAAATGGCTAACTTTTTATGAAATTTTGAGCACAAAATCTGTTTTACATAGCATACACACATAGGAGGCAACCAAAAAAATTTTGAAAATCCTTAAATTAAAAATGTTTTGCTTAAATCGTACCATGTCCCCTTAAAGGGATCTTGTAAATTATTCCATAAAAAGAGAAAATAACAAGATGGAGGAAATTGCACACACACACAGGTGCACATTAATACTATATTTATATCAAAAATTAATTATTTATACAATACATTTTTTATATATCATATTCAACCAATAGAAATTCCTTTCCTTTTTTATATGTATATGTACATATTCGTTGACTGTTATAGTTAATTTTCTGAAGTTGTTTTTAAAAAATTTTTTTTCGGTTTTTTACCAGTATATAATGTTGCTTAGAATTCTTGGAATGTTCATCAATGCAAAAGAAAAATTTTTTTTTCTACACAAAGAACTTTTTTTGAAGTTTTTGAACTATAAAAACATTTCTCCTAGTAGTACTCGTTAGTAAAAAAATCTGCCTTTAAATGATTATTTATTTTGTTTTTTAAAAAGGGAAAATTTCTTCTTTCTATAAAATTTTGCCAATGAAAGCACTTTTATTTAAAATATCCCTTCTATAAAAAGTAAAAAATAGAAAGGAGCAATAAAAACTATTTTCGGCATATTGTCAACATAGAATGTCTAATCCTATTCGAAAAGACAAAGAAAAAACCATTACGTGATCAAATCCAATGTTTCTGAAACTTTTACTATTTAAAGAAAAATACTTTTTTTTGTTTAATCAGTATTATAAGAGTTCGATAAAAGACGCCATATTGACACATGATAAGGTATTACCAATGAACCTTTACTAACATTTTCGTTTCCATACATCCACTCGAAGCCATATAAGGACTTTTAGGCTTAATAAAACTTAATATGCATCAAGTTCTATTTTTCTTACACGAGGATCTTTGAACGAATCAAAATTCGAATAGATAGCTTTTTAATCACGAATTTTCTCTGATGCCATTTGGATGAAAATAAAAAAAAAAATAAATTTGCTGAAAACGGTAAAAAGGTGATATGGCAACATCAGCCGAAAAAAAAAAAAAAAAAAGGGGGAAAAAAATTCAAATTCCTTTTTTGTCACTTCAATCCAGATTTTACCCCTCGAAATCTTTTCAAATAAATTAAGTTTAAACCCAAAAGTTGCATAATAAACTGTACATAAGGGAGAGTTTTACATTTTAGCTTATTTAAACTTCCCCGAAAATTCCGAAACATATTTTAAACACTTAATAGCGTAAATCAGCAATACTCACCTGCGGGCCGCATGTGGCCCGACGAGCTTTTCAGCACGCTCATGGCCCATTGCCCTAAAAAATTCGATTATTTAAGAACACTGTTTAAAAAATAAAGCGGGAAATTCTTTCAATCAAGAAAAAAGCTTTTTTTGCAAGGGAGGGCCCTTAGGATTTTTTTTTTTTGAAACTTAAGGTTAATAATAACAAATAATAGGGAAATAGGGAATTAACTGGGGTTGTGACTATATTATGGGTGAAATTGATTTTTAATTATAAACAAATAATACTAATTTTAGTCTGAAATTCAGTCAAAACTCCTCTTTTCTGTCATTCTTCATTTGATAAATTAATGTTTGAAATTAAAATAAGAGAGATTTTGTCAAAAGGAATAAAAATCAAATTATCAAAAGCTTTGGCAGTTTTGTTTGTAAGTTTTGTTTGTATGATCATGAATGAAAGGGAACCGAAACTACCACATAACTCAGTAAAAAATGCATAAAAACGAAGAAAATTTTTTCTGTGTGTTTGATAGAGATTCATATTGTATTAAAAGTCAAAAATGACTGTTAATATTTTGATCAATTTTCCACATTGCCTTAGTTTTATAGTGTTTTTCCATTAATTCTCAAGTTGCGGCCTGCATGATATATCTGTCATATGTATGAGGCCCGGCGGGAAAAAAAGATCGAGTAAGGCTGGTGTAAATGCTCAGATATTCATAATTTTTCTTATGCAAAATGAATGAAAATGAATTTCATAAGCAACAATATATATAAGATTAATAATGTTTTAAGTAAAAATATAGTATTTTCTTATAATTTGACTAGATTTAAATATATAGCTCACTAGAAGTATTATCAAAAACTAGTGTGGTCGCGATAGCCTAGAGCAGGGGTGTCCAACACGCGGCCCGCGGGCAGCATGTGGCGCTCCAGTACTTTTTAAAAATATTTTAAATATTAGGTTTTTAAAGTTTTTTCATTTTGAAATTTATTTGAGGGGAAATTTATGTATATATATATATATATAAATCTACAACGTATTTGCCTGTTACCTGTTCTTGTTTTAAAATAAATTCTTTTTGATAATAGAAATATCCTTTAGATTAAAATAGATTTACATTTTATCAAACAGTTACATTTGATTTTACTATAATAAATTACTTTTTTAATAAATTCCGAATTGCATTATGCATATCCTTTACTATGGATGGTACATGATTTTCTGTGTGTGCGACTTTCATTTCTCCTCCTCCTTTTCTGTTTGGAGTGCCCAAAAAGCAAGAGGCAGTCAGAGATGTTTTTTTAAAGTTAAAAAAAAATATTCAGGAGGGTTAAGATAAAGGGCAATGTATACTGAATCGTTTGTGAGTGACAGCACAATCAAATTTTAACAATGAGTGACGAAAGATCAATTCAAAAGGAACACCGTCATTTTGAAGAAAATGGCAACTGTAAGATTTTAAACATTATTTGATCATTGCATTATTATATTACATAAGCATTATCATATTATCTATGTCTGTATACAATAAGAATGTCTGAAGAATAATGAAAACAATAATAATAACTCGTTCTGTTTTAAATGTTCACTCCAATAAATGTTTTTTTTGTTTCCAAATCTGATATAAAGGTACATATATTTATGTCGGCCCGCGAGATTATAATGTTATTCCGAAGTGACCCGCAAGGTGATTTGGGTTGGCTACCCCTGGTCTAGATTAAGGTCACAAACTCATGGACGGAGTGTTATGAGTTCGAGTCCTTGTGTCTGCACGATCCAACATGTAGAGGGGTTGATACACTTAAAATTTGAAAAGGTCCCGTTGGCGTGGTGTGGAAGTTAGGTGAGAGGGTGCAAGCTCAGATGTCGTTCTGTCGTGTGGTTTGAAATTACGTGGTTTGTCGCCAATAGCTCTCATGCTGCTGTATAGTGTGACGTTAATATACACTGACCCACTTAACATGAACTAGAGTTGATTGTCTTTAATTTTGTCTAGTCTAAAATGACGAGTACGGCACTTAGCCTCATTGTTTTTGATTCCACATCTCTACATGAAAAGATATTGGGAATTAGTTGAACAGATCTTTGATCCATTGATCTTTTATGGAACAGGACTCGACTCAAATCGAACATTGCTGACCACGGAAATCATGGCCGTGACCACTGAGTTGATTGATTCATTATTTACTAAAGTTGTTGCCCTCAGAAGTATTTTGAGGGCAGTTGGTGAATGACTACGTAATTGAGAACGACAATCAAGTGACGAGGACGACACTTGAGATGTAACACCATTCTTCGAATTTCCAAATCACACCAACGCGAAAACTTAGAGGCTCGACAGATTTAGTGACCATTGGATAACCCAGCAGTAGAATTTTCAGATTCCCTCATTCAAGAAAACTGTGATAAAAAATTGCTTCGGCGTCTAGAATCACATACACATGAGTATATTTCATCGGAAACGTTTTTGAAAAACGTTTTCCCGCTGTGTTAACCCTTTCGAGATTTATGTAAGATTTCCCAGAATGGTTAAAAAAGAAGTGCTTATGATGAATTGCATAAAATCAAATAAAATCGAATAGAAATTGAATTGGGTGGATCTGTTTTTAATTTGCATATTTTGACTTCAAAACGAAAACAGAGAATGAAACTTAATGGAACACAATGAATGATAATAAATAAATAAATTAATAATAATAAAAACTTCGTACCGAATTTTCGTTACTCAATAAATATAGTGAATTGCGGATATTTGTAAATATTTTTGATTTGAGAGAACTTTTTTTGTTGATAACAAAAAAGAATTCATCCTTCGTCTCATTGAAAACTCCAATGAAAAATTTCGAATACATAGGAATTTTGCAGTAGGTGATATCGAAAGGTGCAGTAAACATAATAGAAATAACAAAATTAAAAGTACAACCTCATCAGGCAAAAACAATACATAACCTGAATAAATGCATTAGAAAAAAAATCCACTCAATTATATTATCAATCATGTGTTTCTCACGGGTTTGTGGGACATTCCATGTTAATCAATTTATATTCCATGTTCAATCACTTTATATTCATTTTTTTTTGGTGTAGCTGTATTTTATTCTGAAGATTTTATATATTTAAATACATTTGAATTGAAATTACAAAATCAAAGCAATTTAAAATATAAAGAATTTCAACTCCACCCTCCCCAGCGGGCCCCGGTAAAATTATCAAACGTTGATCGGTCCCCCGCGATAAAAAGGTTGGGTGCACTGCCCCATATACCATTCATATTCTTCCACTAGATATTCACTGCAATTTAAAGAAAAACCATGGAAAATGTATAGGACCTTTGGAAGAGATGCATTGCCTATCTACCAGAAATAATGATGTCGAGTGCAATAATTTAATCCGTTTTAATCGGATTTAAACATTCATTATCGGAAAATTGACCCCAGATTGCGCCTAAGATAATTAAGTGAAACTATGGGACTGCTGTAATTACATTTTTCGTCTGGGTCCCATAAACCTTTATTAAGTATGCTGTTCCGTAAGCAGTTTAACCGTTCAGATAGGAATTGGGCCCAACTTCAATTTATGAAACCCTGATTTCCAAAGACTTTTATTGTACACAGCTGAAGTTTTATGGAAATTCAAAGCTATTTTTACCAAAGCGATGGTTGTCTACTTGGTCGTATGAAAATAGCCGATTGTATAACCCTGGAACAGGACTAGTTTAAAAAATATTAAATCAAAACGAATTTATTTGTAAGTTCTCAAAAGTTATTAACCGCTTTATGTACTTCTTTTAAAACTTGATGTGTGTGACAAAATTAATAACACAATATAAGTTATTTGTTATTAAAATATAAGTTATTTGTTATTAAATATCTGGTCTTCGTCTCGCCCTTTATATAAAGGCTACTTTTAAGGGATCTTATACATATATGTAACATTTCGCGTTAATTTCATCATTCAGGTTTTTTAATTTGTAATAGTTCTGACCCTCCAGGACTTCGCGTAAATAAGTAAATGCTAATTACCCGCATTGCGGGATATAATCATAACTTTATATATTTGAAATTAAAAGTTTAGCGTATTTAAATTAAGAATTACATGATGAACGTCATCTGATTATCTGGACCAAGCAGAAAAGACGTCCCCGGAAGTCATGTGAGTTTTTGTACTTCCGGTCTGCGGTTTGTATGAAAAGCCGTGATTCTCTGGAAAATAAGCCTACCGCTACTTGCTTTTATAATGTTTCCGTAGTCATGTGTCCATCCTTTTTTGTTCTATGTTTTGTGTGTGTGTTTGTTTAAGTATATAAATGTAAAATAAATTGGAGTATCATCTGCAAGAACATGCCTGATCGAAAACCCATTTTTTGGCCTTGTATCCGACTTTCGGAACCGAAATTTAAAAAGCGTTTTTTTCATGATATTTAGTGCTTCAGTTTAGAATAATATAAAATTTTTTTAAAGGACTTTTGAAAAAAAATTATTTAAATAAAATTTTTGAAAAACTAACTTAGAAAAACCAAAAAGCCCCTTTTTGAAAAAAAATGCTTCTATTATAATGATATTTTACCTGTATATACTGACCTTTTACAAGGCTAAACAAAATTTTTTGAAAATTCACATTATTTTTAGAGTTACCACCAATTGAAATAATTTTGGCTTTTTTTTTCTTAAAATTGCTCCCTTGTTGTAAAATATGGTCCCCCTTAAGTTATATATTTAAAAAATTTAGTTGACCCTTTGTAGAGGGTCTGAGCTAAAACAGGCAAAATATTATTATAATAAAAGTTTTTTTCAAAAAAGGAGAACATTTTGAAAAAAATATTCTAAGTTAAATTTTTTTAAAAAATTGTATTTAAAAAATTTTTATTTTCAAAATGCCCTTTAAAACAATTTTTCTGTATTCTAATCTAAGGACACAAAATTCATGGGGAGTTACCCTTTGCTTTTTTGCAAAATCCCGGTTCTGAACGTAGTCGGATATCTTAAATATGATCATCAGTCAATAAAGCTTGCCACTCGCGAAACTACTACATATATATTTCCTCTCTATATTGAATTTTGTGCAAAAGTAAAAATGCCTTAGATACAAAACAGAAAATTTATCATCCCCCAATATATGTTTGAAATTGTTTCAAAGGCAGTTGTATTTAAAAAAATTTAGAGATTTTATTTAAAAAATTTAAAAATTTTTGTAAAAATGTTTGATACTTCACGTTAAAAGACAATTAAAATTTTTACTTATTAAATTTTTCATCATTCTTTGGAACCTCTAGGTATTGCCCTTGATTACTCTAATAAATATGAGTAAATATTTATTTCAAAGCGTATTTCAATCACAAGCAGATATTTATAATTTAATTATCCTCTATGAACAAAACAAGCCATAACTGTGTACCTTAGAAATGGATTATAAACCGGAATCCATTTGTTTGTCAAGGGCGTTGTCATCTACTGCAAATAAACCAATTAATAGTTTTAGAAAACTGATTTGTAAGCTCTCCAAAATGACTTTTCATACATATATATATAGATATTATCATTTTTTGGCAAGACAATTTTAAACCTAACACTAATTTTTATCCACAATATCTTAATTTAATACAGACAAATAGTAACAATAACGAAGCAAATTATTTTCTTGATATATATATATATTTCTTTAAAAAAAAAAATAACAAAATTTTTGATAAAAAAGAAGAATTTAATTTTTAAAATTATAAAAATTTCATTGGGGGTGTAATGTACATGCTTATTCAAAATTTGTTAATTATTATATACAACGCAATATAAATTTATAGTTTCAAAAAAATCAGAAAAAATAAAAAAACTATAAACATTTTATTAAATATTGCTTAATTCAAAAATACTCAATTAATTTTATTAATAGTTATTTGAATAAAGAAATTATAAATAGTAAGGATTAAAATTTCTTATAATAATAATAATGTAGTTTAATATTATAAATTTATCATTTTTACTAGATATAGTTACCTCCATATTCTAATATTAGATAAAATTACTTATTATTATTATTTTTTAATTCATATATAACTCTAGTGTCACTAAAGTTAATGTAATTTGTAAACTCTCTTTTTAATTTTTTTATTTCTATTCTTTTCATACTTTTGTTAAGTGCTACAATTCAGCCATTTCATGCTTTGATTTTGCATTTGGGTCCAGAATCTGGCAATAACTTATTTATTGCACTCAGATTTAGCTCTGGCTCTGAATTTTTGAATGCAATTTTTAGGTAAGTTACCTTTATCTTGTAATAGATTTAGATATTCTATCCATTGTTTTCAATAGGTTTTTGCTTAGGATTATTAACATAAAGAGGGAAGGTTGGCTGGCACAAAACATGTTCAACCCCACTTTTATATAAATTATTTTATATATAAGCTGTCCTAAGTCAGCAATGTTTATAATACTGTAGCATCCATTTTTTATATTTTAAACCCTATTATAGTTTTAATTTCTCACATATCCTTCAATGTGTCTGGTTATCTTACAATCTCAATTTTTTCGGTTTTGCTTGATAAATGTTCATCTCTCATTAGTATATATATATATATATATATATATATATATATGATAAAATATGCTTGTTTTAAAGTGAAACAGAACATTTTTAAAAGTCAATGTAATACAAAAATCATGCAATAAAATGGAAAGAAAAATTTAAGGAATGATTTCACAAAAGCGTAAAGACTATTTCGCGACTTTCCTTCCTTAAAAATGCCAAACTCACTTTTTGGAGAATCATAACACGCTAAGAATGTATTTTTAAATTAATCTACAGCAACATGAAATTTATTCATTCCCAATGAAATTTGTAATTTTGTCACACATATTAAGAAATGAGGATAAACACTTTATTTTAGATCTTTACTCTTTCAACTTCAAAAACTCTGCGAAGAATTTGAATGAAAACTCCAATCAACGACTAATTATAACAGTGGTCCCCAAACCCCAGGCCTCAGACCGGTACCGGTCCATGGATCAAATGGTACCGAGCCGCACAAGAAACATTTAATTTTTTTCGTTTTATTTATTGTGGTGTATTTCTCTCGTGTTTTTGCGACTTTCCATGGAAATCACTTTATGTTCCATGCTAGATTCCTTTATATTCATTTTTTGGTGTAACTGTACTTTATTCTAAAGACATATTCACACACACACACACAAGTACTAGTAAAATAAAATTATTAAATCAAAACTATCTAAAGTATAAACAAACAACGTTCCCTCCCTCGGTGGGCCGTGGTAAAATTATCAAACATTGGTCCGTCCGCTGCGATAAAAGGGTTGGGGGCACAGGATTAAAGGATTGTTTATTTAATGTCACCCTTTGAAACTATAGAAGGGCTGTCGACAACGGACCTCGTAGTTTTGAAACACGATCAAATGACAAAGATGAGACTCGACTGGCCCAACACCCTTAAATTTTCACACCTCGCTAACGTAAGGACTGTGAGCCTCGACAGAAATAACGAAACCTATCCGTGCGAAACCATGATTTTAATTGCCGTAGTCCGTAAGATGAAGTCTTTTGATGAAAATAAAAGTAGAAGAATCATGAAATAAATTTAGAATAAATGATTTGAAGATCATGTGTGATAAAAAGGATTTCTATCCTTGTTTCAAAAGAATGGTACACACACAACAAGCCATTATTCCTCGTATATTAAATTCAATTTGAAAACTCCTGAATGTAACAGAAATATTCAATCGATTTACAATAACCAGAAAATTAAATAAACGAAATTGTTTTCATTCACAAAAAGAAATATGAAAAGTGAATAATTTTATGTAAAAAATTTAGGCCAACAGCTAAGTTTATTTTAGGACATATATTTTGGTCACAAACAAATATCGATACTCGTTTAATCTCATAGCAAAATAACAATTCAAGAAGAAGAAAAAAAAAAAATCATAGCCCTAACAGACGGATCATTATCTAGAATCAAGTTGTTTACTCAGGGCGTTGTCAGTAAACCAAATCATTTATATCTGGAGTTGTATGCCGAGCAGAGAATCATAGATTTACTTTTTATTAGCAGTAGATGAGTCTTTTTAACTGTTGCCATTGTTGATGAGAAAAAGTTTCCATTTTGTTCGCAAATAGGTAATAAAGTAGATGAAATATAATGCTTATTTAAAAAAAACGAATTGATTCATGCAATAATACTGTTGCGTAGATCCGGGTACGTGGATTTTATGCTGTCAGTTCCACAAAGAGAGTAAAATAGTTCTTTAAGAGCGATGAAAATTTATTGTAGAGAAACAATCTTTAAAACACAGAATACAGCTGTAAAATTCGCGCAAAAAGTTCCAAAAGGGTCTCAATCTTCTCCGGCACTCGGACGCAACAATCGCGGTGTTTACAAATACATCTACGTAACGTTAAAGTTAATACACATGCAACCACTCGCAAATGAACAAAAGCTGAAGTAATACTAATCCAGTTACTGCAAGCGATATTTATAGTCTGCGCGGCTACCTTCGAGTGCTTTCTCGAAAAAGCAGCTTAAAGTCATTGATCATGCTGTTATAAAATTCTTAAGTAATTTATAGACGCATCCATATGGTCACCAAGATTTTTGCCAAGTTGCCAAATTTGGTCACCAAAAATTATGCCAATTTGCTGGATTGCCAATATTTCGCTGTTTCCATTGAAACGCCATTAAAATGTAAGGGAAGGCGTTGTTTGCGAATGTTATAACTTTTATTATAAAATAAGTACAACTGAAAGTATAATATTAACGTACTAAACATCCAGATATAAATTATTTACACTATTCTAAGATGAATTTAAGCATTAATCATACAAAATCGTAACAATACGTCTTAAGAATAAGTCAGTAGGAAAAGATTGAAATGGTTATCTTCAGTTTTCAGATTATCATTTATGTAGCAGCTTTAGATATTTCACGTTCGGTTGCCATGGTAATCAAGTACAAAAATTCATTTTAAAGTTTGTTTAATACATAATTTTAGTGTTAAAGCCCAGGAATATTTTACTGGATGTTCGGTGCTAAATATTGTTTTTATCTTTTTCTTGTTGCCAATTTGCTGAAGGTAATTAGTTTTATCATTGTATAATTTTTATTTAAGCATCTCCCCGAAAAAAAAACGATACCTATAATTGTTGTTTTAGATGCCCAAATACATCATTTTGGTGTGTGTTTTTCACATCGTAATCTCTGCTGAAATAACCATTCAAAGATTATAACCAAGTGATCAGCATACAAAGGTATGTAATGTATGAAATAGAGCTTCTGATACCTTTCAATTTATAGCATAGTTTTCAGATCTTGCATACTTAAAAATCAGTTAAATTGTCTTTTAACTCCTAGAGGAGAGAAAATTCGATATTTGTCTTTTTCTTGTTCTTGTCTTCTCAATTCTGTCAGTCTCTCACCTATACGCCATTTTGGATTCGTCCCCGCAATGTGAATCCTATGTACAATCCTTCTCAAATTTAGACAATTCTAAAATTTTTCTCGACACATTTAACGTGCATCGCTGCCTTACACGGCGAGTCTTTAGTAGTACGGGGCTCGAACTCGTGACAAGGCCAGCCACGATCCGATACCTATACCACTCGGCTACCGCGGCCACAAACACCCATGTGAACTACCATGAGTCGATGTAGTTTTGTTTTTCAATGGAAATGAAAACAGAAAACTCTCATTGTACTTATGCTTTTTGCTATTATAATTCAAGGTCTAGAGGAGGAGGGAGGGAGAGTAAAAGGTAAGGTAGAAGCAAACGACAACCCTCTCAACAACAACATACTTAATGAAATTGTTATTTACTAATTCATTTCTGCTACATTTTCTGCTCTCAGATATTTGCATTTAACCGCGAAATGCAAACAGTGGAATTATGTGAGAGGCATATCGTAAGTTATATTTACCATTCAATGAGCATAGGTGCTTAGAATGAAAATATTATCAACTTTACCCTTATGGTACGCATAGAAAACGGAGAAAAGTCGTAAATAAAAGATTGACAAATATTTTAAGCTAAACTGATTCTTAAAAAATACATATTCTATCGAACAATTCCTTTTTTCCGGATAATGTGTTTTTGAACATGTTTTTTTGATAATCTATTCACTTTTGTAACAAACAACACACACTTTAGTCGTGTTTTCACAAGATGCAGTGTTAACTGCGTAATCATTTAAAAATGGAAATTAGTCTCCTTTATTTCAAAATAAATAAATAAACATTCACAGAGAAAAACGCATGCATGATTCTGCGTAAAAATAAAGTTATTAGTTTCAGCATCTAAAAATCGAAGAAAATACGAAATGAGATTTTACGAATACTTTACGTACATAAAACAACTGCGTGGGATTTTAATAAAATTGTGAAATATAATCAGCTTTTTTTTTGAGTAAATATGAAGTATGACTGATTTGAAATGGGAATACAAATTCTTTTCTGATGAAAATATGTCTGATGTAAGCGATGTGAAAAAAATTTTTTTCACGTGCTGGAAAAGATATTTTAAATTATTATAACTCAGTTTTCAAGAAATACTGTTCAATTAAAATTCTTTTATGAGAAATATACATGCTGTTCTCATTTGTCGGCTTATTTATATGATGATGCAAGCTTTACAGAAAACTTATATGATAGGCATATATTACAGAAAATGTATATGATAGGCATGTACGGTAATAAGCATTCAAGAAAAAAACTAAATTAATTTGTTGTTATATTTTTATATTTATTTATATCTTTCATTAAATCTTTTTTGTTTATCTTTCTATATATAAAAGAAGTTTTTCGTGACGCTGTAATACATTTATTTATACATACGGTATAGTTGATAAAAGCAGCTACATCTTTACAACAGAATGGAGCAAAACCACAGTTTGGACAAATTTACATTAATGATGATGGTGAGGATTTGTGTGCAAAACGTGCAAAAGTAGTTAAACGAGACGATTTATGGAAAATTTTACAGCCAATGGGCTCAATTCATATCAATCACATGATAAAGACAACCACGTATTCACCATTGAATTCAAAATAGACACCAAACTAATTGTACTTGTTGTTCTATTTATAAAACATGGGTAAATTTCAAACTTTTATTATTGGGTATAATTGTTCAAATGTTTGAAAAAAATAAATTTCTTCGAAAGATTTTAAAATTTAAAAAAAAAAAATCTTATTTTATACATGTATTCTTAAGTAAAATGCATTTTGTCTTCCTATGCACATTATTGTTATTGACAAGTTTGTATTTTTTTAAGAGAAAGTTTCTGAAAAGATTAAAAGTCGGCAACAAGGAAGCTTGAACTGATTAGCTGAAAACACATTATTGCATTTATTGTGTGACTATGACGTTATATGAGATTTTGAACTGATTAGCTAAAAACATGTGGTTATCATTATCATGTGACTATGACGTCACATGAATTAAACCCATTATGATAAAATTCACATGCAAAAAAATGTAGAATTTTGTATGAAATTCAAAGTAAAAAGCCAAGATCTGTGTTTTTATATAACCCCTAAAAATCACCCTAGAGTTTATAATAAACCGTCATGTAATGAATTAGCTGCAATCCTTTCGACAAAAGATGGTTGAATTTTTATTAATCAAGCAATCAAATATATCAACTTTGCTATCTATGTCGTAATGATAATTATAAGAATAATTAATACAACTCATAACTAAATTATTGGAATATTAATATAAATAATTAAAAATAAATTAATATAATAATTTTTCTTTTTGTAACTGCAACGGTTAGTGATAACAAATAACAGTGGAGTAGCGACCATTTTATGCGCGAAACTAATTTTTAACAAATGGGGGGTCAACCGTTAGGCTGACTGGTTGTACCCTTCTCTTAGTCATAATAAGAATAACTGAATAATTAATTTATATTTTAAATTGTAATATTCCACCAAGTTTAATTTTACAAAAAACAAAGTAATTTAAGTTACTCAAAATAAATCTGAATTTCGTAGAATTCTTAATGGTTCTTATAAAATAAAGTATGTCGAATGTGTGAAAATGACATTTTAATATCTTGTTTTTGGTTTTCCTATAATCATTTGTAATACGAGTACTTAATTTGTTAAATAACTGTGTAAAATATGACAGAGTAATTAATGTAATTATGAAAATTAAATATTAATTGTTCTAAATACTTGAAAACTAAAGAATCACTAAAGAAAATACTAGAAATATGCTGATAAGCAAACTAGATATCAAGAAAACAAAGCAACTGCTTCAGTATATTCCACAATTGCTGTGTATTTGCAAAAATGCCATTTTTAAGTGTATATTTCAAGTATTAAATATTAGAAGCTCTTATATCACTTAACGTATATTTTTTAATCATTCTATAATTAGTAGAGCTTCGTGAATACATTAAATGGCAAAAGTTCTGAATATTTTGTAAGTATTTAAATAAAAATAACAAGAAAAATATTTTTCGATAAAAAACAGAAAAACACAATTCTTGAAACGAGTTCAACAATTTTTAACTGAATAACACAGCTTTACCTAAACCTAGAAAGAGAAAAAAAAAATTTCTAAAGGTAATACTGCCTGATCATTTATTTCCGAGTTAAGATTAAAAACACGAGTTTTGTTGAAAGAAATATGTACCGAGATATAAATTTTTTTTAATTTCGGAAAATAAACTCAATGAGCTAAAGACATGGGCATCATATGACAGTAGAAAACACCTGTTTTCTACTAAACTCAAAACTGACAGACTTGTCTAGTAGTTCTACTTGTAAAATTCATATACAATTTCATCGGAGGGTCGGTAAGCAGCTCGAAACCCTTTGGGTGAGCTCGATTCTCCCGAGTAAGTAAGATACAATTTCGAATTTAATTATTGTGTACATACACTCATGGACAAAAAAATTAGCGCACCAAGGAGTCGTCAAAATGAAACGAAATTTTACATACGTAATGACTACTTTGATATAAGTAAATGATTAGAAAATCAAAGAAAAGGGATCATTTATTTCAGAGAAGAAGGCAAAAAAATGGAGGATTTAATATCCTGTTGAACTCCCTCTAGCGCGAATGCACGATGCGATACGATCGGGCATTGAGGCATACAAGTTCTGTATGATGTCTTGAGACATTTCGTTCCATATTTGTTGTAACCTTGCCTCTAGTTCGTTCAAACTCGTGGGATGCCCAACTCGCCGTCCCAAATGATCCTAGATATGCTAGATTGGAGACAATTCTGGGGATCGGGCAGGCCAAGGAAGGGTAGTAACAGTGCGGAGACAGTCTTGTGACACCCTTGCCGAGTGAAGCCGAGCATTGTCTTGTTGAAAAATGGCTCCTAGGAGCCATTGCATGAGTGGCAACACATGTGGTTGCAGGATGTCATGGACATACCGCTGGGCTGTCATGGTACCTCGGATCAATAATAGGGGTGACCGTGTATTGTAGGCAATGGCACCCTATGCCATCACACCAGCTGTGGGAGCGGTGTATCAATGTAAAGCAAAGGCAGGATTGAGGCGTTCACCACGGGGTCTCCATACACGAACACGTTGTCATCACTGCCGAGATTGAATCTGGATTCATCGCTAAAGACAACCTGGCTCCATTCCGCTGCAGTCCAGTTTCCTCGTGCGCGGCATCACTCCAAACGGAGGCATTGACGGGTGGGCGTCAATGGCAGCACACGTAATGGGCGCCCCGATCCCAAATGTCTTTCCGCCAGGCGCCTTCGTATGGTTCGAGAAGGCACAGGAGCCCCCTAGAGAAAGTGCTGCTTGGGCTTGGATAGCGGCCAATGAAGCAGTTGGCTGTAAGCGTGCATTTATTACGATGTGGTGGTCTTCTCGACAACTGGTCTGTTGAGGGCGGCCTGAGCCTGGTCTTCGTGTAAATGACATCTCTCGGATCCATTTGTCCCAACACCTCCTCACAATACAATCAGAGCAGCCTAATGGACGAGCTACTCGCCTAGCTGACCACCCAGCTTCCATCATGCCGATGATTCTCTCCATCTCAAACTATGACAGCTGCTCATATTGTCTTCGAAAACGGCGTAATGGCATGTCTACCTCAGTTCTTCCTTTGCAAACGATTCAGCATACTCAAACATACTTTGTTTACCTGTTTTATACACCACGGAGAACGACGTTAAACGTCCTCTACCAGTCATACGTAATGCGCAATCATGTTGCATTTCTAATCATTTACATATCTCTCCGACATCTGCCTTCATGCCAAGTTTCGTTTCGATCCCGCAATTATTTCTTGGTGCGCAAATTTTTTTGTCCATGTGTGTATATTCAAGTATTGTGGTTCACAAAAAGTTTTTAAAATAAAAAAAAATCTTATTTTAGTGTAATTTAAAATCAAGTGCCTTTTATTTACCCATGTGCGTTATTATTTTTGACAAATATGTACTTTTTAGAAGAAAGTTTCAGCAAAAAGACAAAAGTTGGCAACAATGAAGCATATGGTTTGGAAACACGTGCTTGTATTTATCATGTGACTATGACGTCACATGAAGTTAGTCTATTAGACTTCACGAGGGAAACATTCAATTGAAAAAACATACAAATATCTTTTTTTTAAAAAAATGACAAGACTTAGTATAGTTTCATCTAAATGAAGCATAATAATTCCAGAATAAAAATAATTTATCTTCTGAATAATGAGGAAATTTTTATCTTTGTCATATGATTAGCAAGAACAGAAATGTGTTTAAAATACTTTGAATTTTTAATAACCTATGAAAAACTTCATTCCAAGGAAATACGTTATATATTATTTGCATATTTCGCAGGTTTATTTAACCATCTATGCGTTTGCTTTCACCGGTAATGAAATAATTTTAAAAAAAACTATTCAAACATTGATTAATTTCTTTAAAGAGACTGTCGTATAATTCACGCTAAGAACTTTCTTACCTATCAGTTGACTTAGAATAAACCTATAATAAAATCTCAAATACCAGAAATTACTAAAAGCAAGTTCCAAATCATTCAGAATTTTAAGACATTTATGAGGGCGCCATTTTTATCTCAAGAAATTCAAACTAAGTATTTTTTTTTAGTTTGGCTTCCTTCTTAACAGGTTTGGAAAATGAAATGATTTGAATATTATTGTGTAATTATTTTGCATTTCTTTTATTATTCTTTCCACATGCAAACCTTCAATATATTCCATAATTACAGTACATTTGCAGCATAACCTTGGATAAAATCCTTCACTAAGTAACACCAGTACGATAATTTAACATCGGGAACGTATTTTTTGTAGATCAGAAGGGGAGAAATACATTTGTAGATAAAAAATATGCTATTCCTGATTTTATTTAAATGAATTTTCTAACTAATCAGGAAAATAAAAATTATGTTTTAATACATTAATTATTCATTTTTTTCATTCTTCCCTACCATATTTGTGGATTGAAATTTCTACTACATAATTTCTAATTTTTTTTAACTATAAAATACCAGTCGTTATACAACCCCTCTACTCTGGATATTTCATTATGGATATCTACATATTGTTTTCGAGTTACTGATGTCTAAGAGTCCTAGCATTAAGTATTCGATAGTATTCCAAAACATTCTTATTGCACTAACCTTGAATTTTTAAAAAGAAAATGTATTTATCTGTTACGCCTTCGGGAATCTTAGAGGATCTCATCTCAACAAAAGAAAAATGTGGGCCGAATTCCAAGTCTATAGGTGCAATATTTAAAAAACGGGGAACGGAAATCGACCCCCAAGCGGACATAAAAGACAAAAATCCCCGTTTATCCTTTCTTAGAGCATCTCTATTCGACAAAAGAAACATGCCTGCCAAATTTCAAGACTATGTCTAATAGTTCCAGAGATTTCATGATGAGTAAGTGAATGAGTGGCTTTTCCCCTTCAAACTTAGACTGTAACTTGTGTTTAAATGTAAGTTAAGTGCATGCTCAAACTTATGTGAGTGAGTGGGTGTTTGTTAACGTCGAACTATAAAGCAACACGAGGGCAATTGAGGACAGAGCTCGTAATTTTGAATCTCGTTCAAGTGACGAGGACGACACCTCAGCTGACATTCCCTCTCCAAACTTCTACACCACGCCAACGTGAGGACTTTAAGCATCAACAGATTGAACGTGCATCGGTACTTATATACGGTTATCTTAGTGGTACGCCGGCCATGAGTCCGTGGCTGTAACTATCTGGATACACACATAGCAGTCCTCAAACTTCTTTATTATAATCATTGTCGTTTTCATTCCCGAATTTCTTTTATAATTTCTGTACAAGATTTGTACAGGTAATGAACTGAAAGAAACAAACTGCAATTCCTTGTTGTGTGTGTGTGAATTTCTTTAGAATTTTTTTTCTTTCTTTGAGTTGGGACCCCGATTTGTACTTATCATTGCTGGTATCACTTTTAGGAGCTGGTATAACTTTTTAGTGGGGCACCATATAGGTGGATGCCAAGTACCACAAAGCAGTTTTGAAGCCCAGTTTCCTCTCCAGAGGGAAGCACCTAAGCTCTGATTCGCTTTTGTTTCTCTCCTCTTCATAATGTTGTCGTTCGGCATTAACTTAATTCAGCGTTTTAGTAGCGCCCTCTCACCAAAAGGGGCTAGTTGTTCTGCCCTTTAGTTGATTAGTCCTTCAGTCCTTTACAGCGTACAACTCCTGCGCCTGACCAACTATGCCACCCAGCCGGGCGTCTTTAGAGTTATTACATTATTTATTTTTTAAAAATTTCATCATTACGTAATTTGGGTATTAAAAAAATAATTTAGCCTAGATTTTAATCAAATTAAGAGGAATTTACATTTTTTATCATAAAATGAAGTTGATCAAAAAAAAGATTCAACGCTCTCATACAGAATAATTCAGTTGGGGATTACAAAAACCAAATCTTAGCAATCCTTTAAAAAAAAAATCAATCTTATGCAGATTTTCAAATACACAAACTGCAAGAAAAAAAATTTACTGCTACATTTTTTCCCCTTCTCTCAAAACTCATTTTCATGCCAATCTGTGAAGCTATTAATGCAACTCCCACTCAGATTCGACTTTTTTTTATTTGCTCTCGGTGAAATATATTGCTTTTTGGATGTCAAAAGTAATTGAAAGTTCAAGCAGAGGCTTCATCGACTTTTTTTCTTCTACTTTCTTAAGGCTCCGTCTTGAGTTTCTGAGCGAATATTTGATTCAAATGTCGCAAATGTAAAAAATAAACAAACAGGAACAGAGAGAGAGAAAAGGGTTTAGCTGTCAACTACATTAAATACTAGATTGGCCTGGATATTCCAATTTGTCGTCGTGTTATGTCGTTTACTTTTTCGAACAGAAAGAAGATATTCCATGCCTTGAAGTTACAACTCGTCCTCCGATTACATTATGGTGTTGTTCTGTGACATTTAAGAGCTGTCATTTGAGATTTTTATAAGAACTTTATTTTTATTATTTCACGTTTTGTTTTGAATATAAATCTAAGTTATTTACTGAGTAGTTTTAAATGTTGCCTTTCGAATCTGTAAGCAGGGAAATGGCTCAGATAAAAAATAAAATCTGCTTAACTATGCAACTAAGTAGGTTACGATAGTAATTTGTTTCAATTTTCGTTCTTTTTTTTTTAAAAAAAAAAAAAATCCGTCTGGTTTATTACTGCTCTCAAGCCTTTTTAGAATTTTAGATACGAATGCGGAGATTTCAGTTCTTTCCAAACGAAGTTGAATGAAATTCCTTTATATCCAGGCAATTTTTTTAAAAATTTGATATCCTCTCCTGTTTAAGAAAGGTTTTCGTATAGAGGCAAAACATCTTTAATAATTGCAATAATTTCCTTACGAAAGCATACACTGAATTATTTAATAAAAGCAAATATTCTTAAAAATATGGAGACATTTTATGATAACCTTTCCTTCATTTAATTAACATTTATGAATACATTTTTAATAAGAATTCAACTATATCTCTTTCTCTCCCTTACTCGTACTCTTATACACAACTTTCTTTTTAATTTTCAACACAGAAAAATAAATTCCAGCATTTTAATTTATACAGTAAGTATGTTTTTTGTACTGCAACTAGCAAATAAAATAATGCAAAATATAATTTAAAGTTTTAGTCCAAATTCCTCATATTAAAATAATGAATTTTTAATGTATCAAATGTAAGAATAATTTCTAAGCGAACATTGTCTTATGTAATACATTTTTGTAATGATAATACAAAAAAAGTATTTTTATCGTGATAAAAATTCGTTTTATGTATTATCATTACTTTTTATTACTCACTTTTTATTTTATATTATACTTTCACTTTTTATTTTACATTATATATACTTTCACTTTTTATATTATATTATACTACTAGATATTTTATATTTTACATTATACTATCACTATACTATTTTACATTATACTTAAAGTCAAATTAATGAAAAACAAGTAATGAAAATTTTTTTTTTAAAGTCAATTCCTACTTAGATCAACAAAGAAAAGTTTTATTTTATCTAATTCTTATTAAATAGTTACAATTAATATATATATATAGTGTATAGAAAATTTCAGATCAAATGAGCGCTTTAAAACGTGAGAAAAAAACATTTTCAAGTTTTGACACAAGTCACCAAAAATGATGCCAATGTGGCTGTATTTGTAATTCTTTAAATAATTAGTTTTAATCAATTAATTTTTATTAATTATAACTAAATTATTGTATTGTCATCCAAAACAATCATGTATATAAAATTTCAGCTCAATTGAGCTCTTTAAAATGTATTTTATTAACGATTGAAAATTCCACCAAAATAAATAAATAAACAGAGAGTGTGAGCTAATAGTAGGAATTGAAAAAATACATGTATTAAGAGATAGAGCATTTAATTACAGTTTTTCAGCCAAACGGAGACAAAGTACAATGAAAGATTCTGCTGTGCTGAAAGATTTTATTTTACTAACAGCACTCTCCAATGAAACATGAAAGTGTCATCCTCGTCACTTGAGCATGATTCAAGTTTAGAAGGTATTTCGCCAATAGCCATCGTGTTGTTCCAGAGTAGAAATGAAATTAAAATCAAAGAAACCGAAGAAATTCGAGAGCTTTTTGGTGATGTAATTTTGGACTTCGGTCAAGTGACGAGGATGGCACCTGAACTGGTGCCCCACTCTCCAAAGTGCTCCACATCACACCAACAAGAAGACTTTGATCAGCTCTTCTACATGGCAGGTCTTACAGTGCTACCAGGACTCCATTCTGATTTGACGAGTGTTTTTTAAAAGAACACTTTCTATGTGTAACGGATCCAACAGCACCCCCTAGCGGACTCAAAGAGAGACTCTCAGTCCAATCGTAATCCTAAGGCTAGCTGCAGCTAGGCTGTTAGACATAGCCATAGCCAAGTATTATGTGTGCACCGCAGAGAATTTCGTTTCTAGAAATTTTTTTTCTGTTTAAATGATCATTTATGTGTGGAGGTGTGATATCTATATAAACTAGTACCAAACCATCGTGCGAAGACGAACGTTTTGGCGTGGTTGATAAAGTATTCGCGCGCAGAACGGAAGGTACCCAGATCGAATCTTCCTTCCTTCATTGGTGACCCTGGCCGTGCAAAGTGAACAGCATCCTTCTCGCACCATAGTCGTGGCGCCATCTATCCACCACAAATGCAACTAAGCCGTCGGAGACAAATGACGCAATTCTCAAGCCGTCACGCATGAATGACGCAACCCATAAAGTGACGCAACTGCTTACATGCTCTCCACGAATATGGTATCGTTCGTTCGCCTATTCACCGAATCAATGACATGGAGGTATGTGGCGTTGTGATATCTGTATAAACTAGTACCAAACATCACGCGAAGACGATCGTTTTGGCGTGGTCAATAAAGTACTTACGCTCGGAACGGAAGGTACCCAGATTGAATCTCCTTCCTTCCTTCATATGTTAAAAATCATTTTAAAGCTTACTTCTGAAACAAAATTATATTTATCTCCCTTTATTTTCAGATGTGATCAAATATGGAAATTTTTATTTTTAATAAACGACACGATTATTAACCAAGAAAAAAAAATCAAATATATTGTAATTTAACTATGAACTATATGTTATTCAAATAACTCTCTGAAGATGTCATTGTCGAATTACATAATTGAAATCAATACATTTAGCATGCAGTTCTCGAGTATGTAACATTTAAACAAAAGAATATGCAAGTCCTTATTTGAATGTTTTGTATTTTAAACAGTTGAGTGTATTACTTATTGTAATAATGTGTTCTCAAACAATAGGAACGAGCGGTAAAAATCCCAGAAATAGGATCATCTCCTTCGAGAATAAGTCCCTCTCGCTTTCAAACCCCTTTGTTTAAATATTTTGAAAAGATTTCTGACATCTTTTGTTTAGATATTTAGTTCAGTATTTCATTTGTGATTATTTATGACATGCAACTGTTATACTTCAATTAGTAAGGTTTAATTTAGAGATGATTGAGACAATTTTAAACAATGAATCTTGTTTGAATCTATATTAAACACGCTCCTTCTAAATTTCAGAGATTTTCAGTATCAGAAGAGGGGGGAAAAAGAGGAAACAGTGAAGGGATTTTTCAGTAAACACAAACTCTGATTATAGCTTCCGTGTTTTTTTAAATGAATTATACAACAAGCTTTATACACAAATAAACTTATAAACTTTTCTATATAAAGGAGAAAAGAGCGAATCACTCATTAACAAGATCTCTCGAGCTATTAAATAGAAAGACTTGAAATTTGGCAGGCATGTTTCTTTTGATGAGTAAAGATTTGCCAAAACAGGTTTTGTGACTTTCAAGGAGGATTACGAGGACATTCAAGATAAAAAAATTTCAGTTTTTGAACTATTTGACCTACAAACTTAAAATTTGACAGGCATGTTCCTTTTGTTGAGTAAATTTTCTAGATACAGGTTAGGCGGAAATTGACTCTCAAGGGTGGTTGTGAGGATTTAAGGGGATGTTATGGGTAAAAATTCGTGTTTTTGAACTGTTAGACTCATATATCTAAACTTTGGTAAGCATATTTCTTTTCTTGAGCAGAGTTCCCCTAACAACGGATTTTGTGATAAATCTACTCCTATGGCTTTTGCGGGGAGTTACTGGGGCGTAT
Organism: Trichonephila inaurata madagascariensis; assembly: GCA_019973955.1. Taxonomy (NCBI): domain Eukaryota; kingdom Metazoa; phylum Arthropoda; class Arachnida; order Araneae; family Nephilidae; genus Trichonephila; species Trichonephila inaurata. The sequence continues at coordinate 198,004 of BMAV01002965.1, forward strand.
AGTTGAATAATTTTCCCGTTTCCGAACTACTAGACCTACAGCAATAAAATTTGGTATGCATGTTTCTTTTGTTGAGTAGAATTACGCTAAGAACAGGTCTTACGGATATCGATTCTCAAAGGGTTATGGGGCATATTGAGCTATTAAAAGAGTAAAAAAGATTTTTGCGGAAATCCATTTTAGAGGGGGTTTTACGGGAACTAAGGAAAACACTTTTAGAAATTCAAGTACTGTCTTTTTTAAATTAAAAGGTTAAGGTTATAAGAATATTTTTTCTCAATATAATCGAACGCTTAATGCTGGGACATAGATATCAGTATAATTTATATATAAGCAGTATATTTTTATACATCATCATAAACAACCATCGAGTGAGTGAGTAAGCGAATATTAACATCGCACTGTTCAGCTACACGAAGGCTTTTCGCGACGGACCAGGGTAAAAAATGGTCAAGTAACGTGGATGACACGTCAGCTCCCCCTCTTAACTACCACCCACACCAATGGGGGGACGTTTCAACCCCGACGATTTCGTGCATCGCTCCCCTACGGGGGGTTTTTTAGTGGTACTGGACTGAAATGCATGCCTGACAAGATCCGATCCCCCGACCACTGGGCTCCCAGCCCTAAAACACCCATCAAATGGGGAGAGTAACAGAATTTTAACGTCGTCTTTCGTACCCAAGAAAATTTTTTACAGCCATACTTTTAAAATATTTAAATAAATAAAAAATTTTTAGCTTCAAAGAGTATTCATTAAATAGGCCAAAAACCGGGGGACAGTCTTATCACTAGCAGGAACGTCCATAGCCCGGGCCAATTACCCCGGTTTTCCCCCCGTTCCCGGCCAATGCCCGGTTTTTTTTTCCCGGTCCCCCCGCCCCTTTCTCTCCGTCCCCCTTTTCCCGGGGGCGGGTCCCCCCGGGGCCCCCGTTTTCCCCCTTTCCGGAAAAAGAAAATCCCCTCGTTTTCCCATTCCAAGAAAACTCCCCCACCTTTTCCCTCAATGGGAAACCCTTCACCCCTCCTTCAAACCCAAGGGGGCCCAAACCTTTACATCACATTCCCCCAAACCCCCCCCTTGATATTCTATTAAACCAAAAAATGTTGCCCCCCTGGGCCCCCCGGGGGGCCAGGGAACAAACAATGACCCCATGGCCACCTGCACCCGTCATCCCAAAATCTGTTTTTGGGGATGGATGGATAGGGTGATTTCGATGTTCGGGTGGGGTTCCCTCATGAAGACGTCACAACATTCCCCTTCCCGAAAAATCCCTTTCACTGGTGCTCCCCCCAGGCTAGTTCAGTTCTTTAAAATTTCACACCGAAGGTTGTCTTATCAATGAGCGACCAGGGCAGCAATCCAAGTAATAAACGAATCAAAAGTAAAATAAATAAATAAATCCAA
>BMAV01002969.1:0-16534 GCA_019973955.1 Trichonephila inaurata madagascariensis
ATCACTTCTAACAAAATATTCCCCAATTTTCCCCCAAACACTGAAATTTCGATTTTTAAAAAGCATCTAATTTGCACTTGCATTCACGTTTCACTTTTTGGGGTTTTGGTTGGAAAGGTTGCCTTAATCCTGGCCCCAAAAAGAATCAAAGGACATTTTAAAGGGAAAAGGGGGAACCCTCACGTTTTATTAATTATCACCCCGTCTTTTGCCCATCTACAATTGTGAAACGTGTCTTCGAGTATCATTTGCGTAAATTCTAATGCAATCATTAAGAAAATAAGTAAGTGCTTATTTATATATATAAATATATATCCAAGAAAAAAGTGAGTGGTCAAGCAATGACACAAATATATCGATTTATATAAAGAAAAGAAATAGAGAGAATTGCTTCAAAATACGTTTGTTTATCCGAAATCTACGAGAATCGATTTAATACTGTTCTTTCTCAGAATAACTTTCATTTCGAATCGGAGACGGAATTCCATTACATTTTAGGAATTATTCGAAAAAACCCTTTTCAGCATCAAATAGTTTCTCGATTTCAGAAAACTAAACTGAAAAGATATCTTTTTACCAGAAAGTACAGAGGTCTTGAATATAATGAAGACATTTCGCCCACATCTTTATTCTATTTATAAAACCTTCGCTTTATATCTTTCTGGATGCTGTTTTTTTTTAATTCGAACTAATCTTTGCTTGCTCTAAGCACAATTGAAAAATAAAACGGAATTATGCTTAGAACAAGAAAATGAGCTGAAAAATACGGAAAAAAACATGATCTTATTTATCTTTTTCGTGCATAATCAACTACAGTTTCAGAGCCATTAATTAACAGTAGTAGCTTACTAATTAGCATTTTTTCTCGTTAATTGCAGAAAAATAATAAGTGCATTCTAATTGTCAGTTTGAACGTTATAATGAAGAAAAAAAAGAAACTTTGGAAATATATACTGTACGACAGTTTTATTCTTTTAAAAAGAAAGAAGCTATTATAAAAATAATTCTCAAAAATCTCATTATCCAATAGAGAGCTATATTTTTAAAAAACAGTGTTTGGTTTTTTGAAGTTTTGCGCGTCCATTTTCCTATTTAAATGCTTCTTTGAAAACGTAGAATTCTTAAAATTCAAATAAGATTAAGAATTAAAAACTACAAACAATTGAACTTAAGAACAGTTTAAAAAGAAAATGATAAATTGCATTGCAAGGTGGATTTTTAGTGTGGATTTACTCTGTACTTTTATTTTTATACTTCTTTCTCAGAACTCATTTAAGTGATTTGAGAAACGAAATAAATTGTATTTTCAAGTTTTATGTATGATACTATCTCTGAAGCAGCTCCAAAGAAATAACCAAATATGAGATGCAAAAAAACTAATTGCACTGTTACTTTATTAACAGGAGGTACGTATCTTGGATACACGCATTTTATCCAAAAAGCAACTGGACTCAACGAAATAATGCATAAAAACTTTATTTTAAATCCTTGAGAAGATTAACGCAATTTATGCATAAATTTATGATGATAAAATGAAAATATATCATTAGATAGAATTTTTTGACAAAAGCGAATTAACAATGTGGGAAACTTTACGCAAGAAATATTCAAGAACATATGTTATAATTCATGTAACTATTCTCTTAAATGATTTTGATTCACAATAAGGTCTGTAGCAATACAAGATTTCGTGTGACAGTTAATTTCTAGTTTATATACATTTCTAACAGAAAATAACCATATGACCTTGTAACTGATCTATCCGCGAACCTCTCACTGATCCTCTTGGTGGGAAATTGATTTTTGTAAATGTTGTTCTATTGAAAAGTTTCTCCTATAGAAGAAGACACGGTTTATGTAAGTGAAGGCTTATATTTAAGCATTAACTTTTAGGTACGAGAGAGAAAGGTTAGGAGTTAGATGATAGAGAAGTTTGTGCTTATTTCAAAGTGGTTGAAAGCTAGTCGAGAATGGCTCAACGATTAGCTCCTTAATATTTAAAGATTATTAATTGACGATTTAGTCAATAAGTTGTAGTTAAATAATAACGACCAGAGGTCGAATAGCTAAGAAAGGAATTATGGTAATTCAGACCGTAAGTAATCAAAGAGTTCTAAGCTTAAGTTAATTGTATTAATTTAAATTATTAAGGTATCCGCGACTACGTTTGGAACCGTGATTTTTTAAAAGCATATAAATGGATAATATTTATGATATTTAATGTCACTTAGATTAGAAAATGTATATAAAATTCTTTTAAGAATAGTATTACAACAAAAAATTGACAAAAAATGAACATGGAATAACCCATTTTCAAAATATTCTCCTTTTGTGAAAAATGTTTCTATTATAATAATATTTTGCCTGTATATAGCTCAGACCTCTGTACAGACGCTCAACTAGAATTTTTGAAATATATTGCTTAGAAGTGAGTTTATCCATGTTTTACGACCACAGAGGAGAGAAATTTTAAGAAAAAAACGCCAATTATATATTTCAATTGGTTGTAATAATGTGAATTTTTCAAAAATCATAGTTGAGCCTCTGTACAGAGGTCTGAGCTGTTAAGGCAAAATATTATTATAATAAGCCTTTTCACAAAGGAACATTTGAAAAAAGGTTATTCTAAGTTAACTTTTTGCCGAAATATTGTATTTAAATAATTTTTTTTTGTCAAAATGTCCTTAAAACAATTTTATACATGTATTCTAACCTAAGTGACACAAATATATGAAATTATCCATTTATGTCTTTAAAATACGTGATCGGATAAAGTATACTCGGGTGTGGTTGCTTACACTTTATAGAAATGTGCATTTCCTACCCTAGGTTGATGAAATTTAGTAAAAGAATAATAAACTAGAAAGTTGTTCTGACTATGGCTGATCTTTATTCTAGCTCCCAAACACAAATGAACGGGGTGGTCCGTTCATTACAACCTTATCTTCTCACAACCAAAACTTCAGTGTTTTAAATTACGGAAGATCAAATTTTGCTTCACTCGTGCCTTAGGACTAATCAAAAAGCCTTTACTAAGTATCATATGATTTTAATAACTTCCAGTTGATTATGACTGTAAATATACGAGATCTTGGGAGCGAACAAAAGCTACTTTTATGAACGACATGTAAATCATATGTGTTAATGTCTTGCCTTGTGTGCTGCTACCTGTTTTAGATTTGTGCGAGTTTTTCGTAAGTAACTAAATAAATGTGGATTTAAAAGTACCAAGCCTACTTATTCATAAAATACTGCAGCTAATTCATTGATTCCATCGCGCAAAATGTCTTAATTCGAGTGCATATTATCAAATATATCTTCATAGTTTCTACCTATAATGGTTCTAAATAACATTATTCCAGCGACTAGTGTATTCTTACTTAAAAATATAAGCTTATGCATACTATAAAATTTAAACTAAACACGATTTATTTAACAACTTGACGAATAGAGATGTAGCAATGATTTTGATTATTAAAATAATAGTACTTTTATTTATATTCCAATAAGATGCGTGAAGAATATTATTATACATAGATAATTTTTTAAAAAAGCATGCGCTACTGTAAATCTTAATTCAATACAACAGTGCTTTTCAAACTTTCAATATTTGTGACCCAATATTCAATCATTACTTTCATCGCGCCCCCCTCCATACAAGAACAATGTATTGAATTCAATAATACTATACTTTGAAGCTAAACCTACAGTACTACTTCAAACTCTTAAGTGCCATCGGCGTATATAAGCTTCTCACTTAACCAGTGTGTTAATTGTACCGGACGTATACATACGTCTTTCCTAAGTACGATTTTTTCTGTGTCCATTGCTATCTATATAATTATTCCGAAGGCTTTGGAATGCAATAAAATGAACTTGACAGTGTTTGGAAGGATTTACTTATGTATTCCTCTTCTGTCCCCTACCCAATACATCAGATACGCTCACCACGTGTTAAATGGTGGCATTGGGGAGCGAATCGCGTAATTTTTAATCGGCTTTTAAGGGATTAATTATAAACCGTATAAATTATCAAGATAAGTGTTAATTTTTATTTTTAATTTTATATATGATACGCCTATGGGGACACTGCTAATTATTAAATTTGTTCTTAACTTAGTACTGTTAAATTAATTATAAAATTCATTGCGCAGTACTGATATATTTATAAGTGTAAATGTGTATTTTATTTTTTATTTGTTTTCTTTCAGTAAATTAATAATTTTTTTTAAAATAGTCTTTAGTTCTCGACTTTTCAATATGCTCGCGCCCCCTTGTAGTGTTATCATGACCCCCTAGGGGGCGCGCCTCACAGTTTGAGAAACACTGCAATACAAAGAAACATTTACTCTATTAGAATTTTATGCCAATCTATTTCTTTTCAGTGCATATCATACAACTGCAAAACTTTATTCAAAATAAGGTATAATTAATCAGTAGCCAAAACATTTATATTCATTATCCCTTCCTGTATAAAGAGCTCTTAAGCATCCAGTAGATACAGGGAAGGGAAAATTACCAGAAAATGCTAGAATATTCATCGCGTTAGAATAATAGCTATCCATTTAACAGAATGTTGAAGACATTTTTAATATTTTCGGAATTTCTAAGTACATTCATCGATAAAGAATATTATTTTTAAATTTAATGGAGGTGGGAAGGGGATTCACTATACTTTTTATTTAATTTTTAATTTCTTTTTCGAAATAAAACCAGTTCTTCTAGACACTGTTAAAGTGATAATGGAAAAACATAAAATAAAGGAAATAGGAGATGAAATACAAATAAGTTCTGTATAAATATGAAGAGAAATATCAAAGTGAGTTTAATATTTTTTCTGTAAATATAAAATGTAAAAATTGAATTGAAAAATTGCTTATTCTATTTCAAAAAATATATATATCATTGAATACACAAGGTGTTGTCGAATTCGACCAACAAATTCAGAGGGGTGATAATAGGCAGCATAGAGATGACAAACCACCACAGAACATGAGATCGCAAACTCCATTCAGTCGGTGGAAATTGTGATAATAGTAGCCGTCGGGAGGACAATGAGCCAAACAAGGGGAGTGGTTACAAGAATGCTGGGATTTAGAGCACCGTGATGAGGTTGAAGAAACCTGCACGTTTGCAAATTTCTCACTCGTCAGGACAACAAAACGTGAGTACTGGTCACTGTGCACCAGTGAGTGAGTGAGTGAATATTAACGTCTCGCTGTTCAGCTACATGAGGGCTTTTGGCGACGGACTACGTAATTTTGAACCATGGTCAAGTAACGTGGACGACACCTGAGCTGGCACCCCCCTCTTCTAACTACCACATCATACCAATGGGAGGACGTTTGAGCTCTCGACAGATTTAACGTGCATCGCTGCCCTACAAGGTGGGTCTTTAGTGGTACTGGCCTCGAACTCGTGACAAGGTCAGCCACGATCCGACACCTTGACCACTCGGCTACCGCGGCCATCCACTGTGCACCAGAACGTGTACTCATGTACGATGATGCACCAGCACATTTTTCGATTGCAGGGCAAAACCCCCTCCTTGCTACATATTCCCCGGAGGCGGAGGGGAAGTGATGGACCTATTGCTTGGCCTCTGTGCTTCCCGGACCTCAATCCCTTGCATCTCTTCTTCTGAAGCTACCAGAAATAGTTTGTGTATGAAGCGTCGGTGGCTACAGTGGACGACCTCACGGCACGGATCTTCGTTGCTGCAGTTGACATCGCCAGCACAATGGATTTGCTTGAACGGGTCCGAAAATCCTTTGTCTGTCGGTGTTGGCTGCATTATGACCTATGCTGCCGCAACTTCGAACAATTCCTGTGACAATCACTTGTTATTGCATTTCTGACCTCGAGCTATGATACATTGTTAGTATTGTAAACATGCCTTTCATCTAATAAATGCACTTCTTATTGCTCCTCTTTTATTCATAACAGTTTTTACGAATTACTCCTACTAAGCGTAGTTTGCGACTCCATGCTCCATGGGGATTTGTTGTCCCCATGCTGCTCACTATCATCCCTTCTGTATATGTCAATCGAATTCGGCAACACCCTGTATATATTTATCTAATCATTTCCATTGCGAGCTCCAGTGTCAAGCTTGTCACTTGACCATGGCTTAAAATTATCAGGCCTGTCGCCAAAAGCCCTCGTGCAACTTTATATATAGTTCGGCGTTAATATACACTCTCTTACTCATTCACCCAGATGTCTATAAAAAGGAAGTAAAAAGTGCGAATAAGATAGAAGAACTCAATACAAGACAATGTTTGATTTACTTAATTGCAGCTCATTTTGTAAAAAACTGTGTGCTTTATAAAAGATTACGAGACTTTGAATACATGCTACTGACCTCCCTTCCAGTATAAGTTAATGATTTACTATATACATTAAACTCTCACCACCACTCCTATAGAACCATTGATTATACCTTCGATGTATGAGTAATGTGTATAAAGTTTTGATAATTTTTTCTTCTTGTGCAAGTTATGTCCCAGAAATATAAATCTTTAGATTTGCAGTTATCTTTCCTTTAAAATAACATTAAATTTATGTGCAGCTGTTTTACTGTCAAGTTCAATCGAAATTTATAGGACTATTATACACGAAACAGGTAAATTTGATTATATTGTATTTTACAACCGAAACGCAAGGAGAGATTTAAACTAAAAAAAAATTGGGGGGTCAGTTCTCTATCATTTAACTCTTATCAATAATATATAACTTTCTAAAAATATTTTAAGATTAGCTTTCTTTTTATTGCTCCCTTTGGCGAAATTTTATTCTGTTCTCTTTATTCTGTTTTCCGTGAGCCCAAGTTCATTTTCTGAATTTTATACAAATATGCAAATGAAACGCGCTATTTCTAGTTTTTTGAAATGAGATTTTTCTCTAATTCATATGGAAAAGGTGCTGATAAGTTCAAGGGAAACAGAAGCAAAGATTACAGGAAGCGACTTTAGGATAAAAATATTAACCAGTTTAGACCATGTATGCAAAAGATATTTTAAGTTGTAACGAGTTTCATCCGCGTCTTTTATTAATCCTCTGGAGAAAAATATTTCTTTACTATTGTATGTTTATAAAATCTATTCATGTAGATGAACTGTGCAGAGGAGAATTGCTGTTTAAACTCTATCGAAATGCGAAAAAGTCGATGGTCGTTAGGCTTCTGCGAAATTTAGATTACTAGAATTAAAAATTGAAACCCTCTGAGCTTCAGAAAGAGGAACCTACATGTCTTGCCCAACAAGTTAAGTCATCAAACCAGAAAGAATACCATTCCCTCGGATCTTAGCGAAAGATAAGTGATCCAATTATTTATTATAGATATTTAGATTAGTAACTAAGTTGACCACTTCCTTGGTTTTAATTAACCTTCTAATAGTAAACTGAAGGCAAAAGAAAAGTGTTGATTTTATTATAATGTCTGTTATTCGGTGTCTCCAATTTCGCCAGCAATGACATAGTATTAAAGTCGTTGATGCTGATAGCTGTAACTGAATCTTGATTTAGGATTATGCATAGATTTAGTAACAGTTACAATTTATGATCTCTCTCGTTATATTTAATTCTCTGTTTTTTCTCTTTAGAGCAGATTTCCTGCCACTGTGCTGCGGCATTTTTGTATGCCACCAAATTCTTGAAGTGTGCCACCAAATTCTTGAAGTGTGCCACCAAATTTTTTTTAGAATTATACAATTTTCAAATAGGTATAACTCTTTTAAATTTAAATTAAATAATTCGAATATTTTACACATTATTTATAAAGGAATGAGGCTTCAGTAAAGTATAAAATGTTTATAAAATAGAATTATAATTTTAAAAATTAAAAGCATATGAAAATTTTGTAATATATATTAAGTAATTTTTGCGTTGCGCACGCAATTTTCTAAAATAGTAGCCTCTGATGTATAAAGCTTTATAGAATTATAAAATGTTTTGTACTGTTTAAACCCTCTATATCATTTAGGAATAATATATCTTTTGTATTTCAAAATATTTGAAAAATATTGAAATTCTTTTTAAAAATTTTGAAAATGTAATATTTTTATTTTTTAAAATGTATAATATTATTTTACTAATATCACACATATTACTACAGTGTGATAAGGATACATTTAACTTTATAAATCAACTTATAGCTAGTAATTAAAGTTACTACTTTGGAAAATAGCCTGCGCAACGTAAAACTTAATAAATATTTCTTATAGAAAAGTTTCTTATTTTCACATGCTTATAATTTTTAAAATTATGATTATTTTTTAAACATTTTATACTTTTCTGAAGCCCCATTCCTTTATAAATAATGTGTAAAAGATTCAAATTATTTAATTTAAACTTGAAAGAATTATGTGTTTGAAAATTGTTTATATTTTCAGCCCTCTAGAGAAATTTAACACCCCTGAGACTTCTTAATTGTACTCTGAGAAAAAAATTAAAAATTTCGGAATAGAATCATTTAACCATTTCATAGAAATAAACTATTCATAAAATTGTTATTGACTATTTGACAGCACTAGAGGAGACAGTTATTCATTACTTCCGAGATTTAGATATAAAAAAATTTTATTGGAATCCATTCGGGATAACGGATACATCTGTATATGAATTAACTTTGAATAACGAAGAAGAACTAGTTTCTCTCTGTAATAACCAAGATTTAAGTTTTCAAAACATTTGAAAAAATCTATTAATTCGTTTTGCTTTAAAATTAGAGGTGATTATCCCATAATAGCTAAAAAAGCTTTACAAATATTGTTACAGTTTACTACTTCTAATTTGTGTGAATTCAAATTTTCAGCGTTAAGAAATATAAAAATAAAAAAAGATCAAAATTTTCAAAAATATATATATGACAAACTAAGATGATTGTCATTATCATATTTGTGACCAAATATAAACGAAATTATCAAAAATCACCAGGCTCAAATTTCGCATTAAATGTATTCTTAGAATTAAGTTGTAATTAATTACTGAATAAACATTTTGCTGCCTTTTTCGTACATATTATTTTATTTAACATTGAACATTCTTATCATAAACTATTTTACGTAGTGCATTACAGATATGTAAAGTTCTTGTAAACTTATTTCATTGTTAGTGTGCCGCCAAATTTTGAAATTGTTCAAAGTATACAACAAAAAAAAAAGGTTTTGAATCACTTCTTTACAAGCTTTCTTTTATTACTCTTTTCAAGCGGAGAATTGTAATTACGTTTGTTCAAATAATAGAACAATTGAGTTTTGACTAAATTTGTACCACTTTTAGACATCTCAGAGATTAATTAAAAAGAATTCGAAAAATGTTTAAAATTACTTCAATTATTTAATATAAAGATAGAACTAATCTGGCTTTGAAGAAGTAGCCCCCGTCATACAGAATTACAGAAGGATGAATTAATCTTCAAAAAATGTGTGGGATGTAAGTGAATCAAAACACTGACCTTAGTATGTTCATATTATACTAAGCAAAATGCCTAAAAATAGTGTGCAATTGTGTGCTAAGTTTTTTAGATGTATTCAACAAATTAAATGATGCACATTATGTTTAAAATGAAAAAGACTCTTTCGTTCAAAGAAAATTGTGTTATAAGAAAAGAACAATTGCTTGAGTGTGAATTGCATTGTTCATCAATCAGAACATTATACTTTTTCTGAAAAAAATTACTTTAAGAGGTATCCGACTACTTGCGACAACTGTTTTTTGAAAAAATGGAGATATGAAATTTTTTTTGTGATTTTTAGACTTATGCTTTAAGAAGAAAAAAACCTTAAAAATGAAACGAAAAAAAAAATTTATTATTATTAAAATGGGTAAAAACTGGCGAAAATATACAAAAAATTACATAAACGGATCCTGCTCTTTACAAAGATTTTATGAACAAATTCTCAATTTTTCAATTTTAATGTGTTACTTTGTTATTCATGTTTGAAATGACCTTCAGGATAAGAGATATTTTAATTTTTACCAAGACTAGGCTTGCTATCTTGGTAATTATAGCAAATTTCTTAAAAAACAGCGATTATATTCACATAAGGACTGTAAATTTTTGTAATAAAACGGTGATTGATAAATCTGAAGGTCCACTTCCACTGTTGTACCAGAACATACACACAAAAATTTCATTAAATTATTTTTCAAAACTTTTTGAGCAATCGCGGTCCTCATTTGAGATTTTCGAAAAAAAAACACATTTTGAGTAAAACGCGTTTTAAAGTTTGTCATCTTTTGTAAAGTTATGGCATCTGCTTTTACTAAAACACCTGTAGTTTTTGTTCTAGTGAATGGAAAATAAAAAGCTTGGTATTTTTATTAAGATAATAAGATGGCATATAAAATAAAATCATAAGAAAAATTTACCAATTTTTCAAATAAAACATGATTTTAGGGTAGTCGGATACCTTAACTTGGGTAGATCAGATTGTCTTCACTATTATCAGCAAACAGGAAACAAAATGATAAATAATATTCATATAACTGAGCATTTTAATAAATAATTATTCACTAGCATATAATGACGATTATAGAAAATAGTTTTTTTTTCAAACTTAACAATACGCTTTGTAAGTCGAAATGGTGAAAATATTATTCACTTTATTGAGATATTAATGTTCTTGAAATGACTGTCCAAATCACTAGACTTGAATGTTATTAAGACTACTTCATCCACAATTATACAGTACTTATGAACAATTGAAAAATACAAGTGATTTATGAGCTTCAAGTTGCAGTATTTGATTTTGAGGGGAAAAATTTCTTTTATTCTGTTACATATATCAGCACGTGTTGCCATCTATAATAAACCTATGCTTGGGGAAAAAATATCACAAAAATTGATTTCTTAAAATATTATTACATTTTAAGTATGTTGTCAAGCACACATTATAAATATTTCAGTTTTTTATTGACGTATTCTTGGATTAATTTTTATTAAAACTGAAAAAAAATCACATAGAATAACAATTCGTGTATGTGAGTAATTACGATAATATAATAGCTTTATAAATTTTTCAAATTTTCATTTGGTAACTTGACATTCAATGGAAACTTGCCGAAATATCGGTATAATACAACTAAGTGACATCATTTTTGGTGACCAAACTTGGTTACGTGACCATTTTTAATGATTTGCTGACCACATGGATGGCTCTGGAAATTACTGGAGAAATCTATAACATCACGATCTATAACGTAAGTGGATTTTTCGAGAATGCGCTGGAAGGCAACGGATAACTCCTAAACAAATCGTTCTTGGCGGTCCTCTTCAGTAAATTTTAACCTCTTACGACCCATTTTTATTACCTTATGTGAAAATAAATTTATCACGGCAACACGAAAATCTTCTTTTATACATAGAAAAATGTCAGAAACCTTTAAAATTTTAAACATTTCTGTAAAATTAAATTCTTATCAAAAGGATATAAATCTGTAAACTTTTATTATTATTTTAATTTAAAATTGGGCATTCATGACTAAAATTAGAATCAATAAATTTATGTTATTACGTAAATTTTAAGAAATAATATTTCGATCTTTTTCAATCAAAAACTAAAGAACTACCTGAGATACAGTTATTTATATAACCAAGCTTTACTCACAATATGAAGCTAAGAGCCTTTTTTATCAAATTTAAAATGATTAAAAACAGGAGAGAAAAGTTAAACGTAATTTAAAGATGCTGTTTACTTCTACATCAGATTTGAATAAAAGCATAAAAAGATTTCGAAAAAAAGAATTTAAAAAAAATCCTAGTGCATCCAAGCAATTTCAAAAAATATTTGAGAGGGAATGATAAATTTTCTCTCAGAACCTAAGTAAATATTCTTCTTTTAAGCTGAAAGAGAAACAAGAATTGAACTCTTTGAAGAGTAGAATAAAATGAAAAAAATAAAATATGACTTTAATATATGTTGCCTTTATGACTTATATTAGAATTACTCTATGACACAAACTTATTTTAGAAACGAGCGTGGGTGAGAATGTAATAAAAGAACTTTTCGACTATTTGATTCTAAATTAAAATGCAAACTTAAAATTTTTGTTTACGTTAAGTTTTCGATTACGTTAGGACAGCGTTCTGCTCAAACTGTGGGGCTTACAGAGCATGATAACCTCTATGAGGTGGCACGGAAACAAATTAGAAACGTCAAAAAATAAAATTATTTAAAATTTAATTTATTGAAGGTGAAAGCAAGCAAAACACTGCAATCTCATCTTACTTTATAATATTTGCACTGATATAATACCTTATAAATGTATCAGTACTACAATACATTTTATTATTAATTTAACAAAACTAAGAACAAATTTTATAATTATCAGATGACCCCATGGGTTTTGTATTAACACTTATCACGTGATAATTTTTTGAGCGGTTTATAATTAATTCATAACTGCCGATTAAAAGTTACGCAATTCAGCTTTCATGAATGCCACCGTTTTCATGTAGACGAGCATAATTTAATGGGCTTTTTTTTTTTTTTTTTTTTTTTGAGGGAGAGAAGAAAAGGAATAAATAAACAAATTGTATGAAATAAGTAAATCCTTCGAAAAATATAACAAGGTCCTTTGTACATTCCTAAAGCCTTCGGAATAATTTATAGAATAACTGTACCTTAAAATCATTACTTCAGGAAAGGCAATATATATATATACATCAGAAAATTAATACTTTGATGGAGCCAGACGTTTATATACGTCGGTGACACACACTCAAGAAGTTAAAGTCGTATTGGCTTTGGTGTCAGATATTAATTAGTCGTCTGTATGATTGTTAGGGGTCACGTATATTGAAAGTTTGAGAAGCACTGCGTTAGGAATCATAATTTTAAATAAGCATTTTAATGAGGTTTTTTTTAACACTTAGGTATAGAAAATATATATATAAGTGGTTTAATTATAAAGTGGTTATTATTACAATTAAAAAAATGATGCAATTTTCTGGTCAAAATAAGAAAACAGTTACATAATTTTAAAATATTCCTCTTTTATGGAAAATTCTTTTATAATAATAATATTTTGCCTATATATAGGCAAGGATTTCGATCAGAGCCAGAACTAGGATATTTTACGCATGTAATTTTGAAGAAAATTAATTCTTATTTTAATATATCAAATTAAAGAACTTTCAATAAAAAAAATGATTTTTATTTCAATCAGTATTAATTAAAAATGTTGTGAATTCCTCAAAACTCCTAGTTCAGGATCTGTATAAAAGTCCAGCAATATATAGACAAAATACTATTATTGCAGAAGTATCTTCCATACATAAAGTTTGAAAATATATAATTTCCTTTTTTGCCAAAAATTTGCATTTGATTCTTTTTTGTCGTAATGATATTTTCAAAATAATTTTACACATATACACTCTGATTCAAATGACTCTAAATATCAAAAATATTAGTCATTTATACCCTTTTGAACAATCAAAAATATGAACGTAGTCGTATCCTTAGATTAACTACTTTCGGGGTATTTTCAAAAGCGTAAAATGGTTTTTGGGAAAAAAAAAAAAGTTTAAAACAAGAAAGTATTTAAAAATTTTTTAAAAACTATTTTGAAAAAAAATGAAATAGAAGATCCATTTTAAAATATTCTCCTTTTAATTTTTTTTTTTGGGGCCCCCGGGGCTCAACTAAATTTTTGAAATGAAATAACTTAAATTTTTAACCCATGTTTTGAAACAGAGGGAAATATTTAAAGAAGAAAATGCCAATAATTATTTAAAATTTTAACTTAAAAAATAAGGGAATTTCTTAAAAATTTAGTCACCTCTTACAAGTCTGACTATCAGAAAAAAATTATTTTAATAGAACATTTTTTAAAAGGGGGAAATTTTGAAAAAAGATTATTCAAATAATTTTTGGGCCCCAATGTTTTTGAATAAATTTTTTGTCCAAAAGTCCTTAAAAAAGTTTTATATGTTTTTAACTAAGTGACACTAAATATTGAAAATTTTCCATTTATACGCTTTTTAAAATCCGGTTTCCCGAACGAATGGGATACTTTAATTAAAAGATTTTTTTTAATTCATCAAATACAAATATCTCTATAAAAAAAATTATTATTTGGTGACAATATGAGTATTTATTGGTTAAAAAATATAATTATCGATTATTATGTTATAAGATTATCTTAAAATTGTTTTATACAGTTAATAAATATTTTATTAATGAATAAATAATTATTCGAAATAACTTATTCATCCGTAATATAATGACTAAAGCTGTGACAAAAGTTTTATTTGTGTTGTTGCTATAATTTTTAAAAATTTACTTATTGACTAGAAATTACCCCCCCCTTCACTGGTTTTTTTCAAGATGTTGTACGCATATATACTGTTTACCTGTTCGAATATAATGAAAAACATTCTTTTAAATCTCACCTCTTGGTTTAAAAAGAACAGAACTTGAATTTTTAAAATTGAAGTAGAATTATTTTCTATGCTCCCGCAACCTCCTCCCCCAAAGTGAACTTCCGCAAAACCCATTTTTAGTGGATCCACTCAACAAAATTAACATGTTTGCCAAATTTAAAGGCTTAAAGTCTAAATCTAATAGTTGAAAAGCGGAAACTTTTTTGTGGCTAAGCCTTTGAGAAATGATTTCTCTAAAACCCTGTTCTTAGCGGACTTTAATTGAATAACAAAATAAACAACGAAACAAAAACATGCATACCTAATTTCATTACAATTTGCAGGAAAGCGGGATTTTTAAAACTTCTACGATCCAGTAACTCCTCGCTTCCCCATAGAAGTCGATTTCCGTAAAATCAGTTCTTAGCGGATCTCTATTCATCAATAGAAAAATGCTTGTTAAATTTTAGGTATGTGAATCTAACAGTTCAAAGACAGGAATTCTTTTCTATCTATAATGCCCTTCTTTTGCCTTTAATTCCCCCGGTAAAAGCCGAAAACCTTTCGAGTGGATCTGTAACCCTCGAAAGGAACGTGCCTACCAAATTTCAAGTTTGTAGATCCAATAGTTCAAAAGTGGGAATATTTATTTTCACCTTTTTTCCCCCGCAATATCCCCGGGGAAAATTTTCACAAAAACCCTTTTGTAATGCCCTACTTCAAAAGGGTTTCCCAACAAATTTCAAGTCTGTAGGTCTGATAGTTCCAAAGATATAATGATGAGGGAATGAGTGAATCTCTTTTCCCCTTTATATATATACTATTCGCGGATTAATTGAGACAAAAACATTTTTTCTTGTCTGACTTGGTATGGGATTAACAGATATATCCCGAACCGCCTGAAACCGGTTATATCTGCTCAGAAGTAACATGAAGGATCGACCTTGACCATAATTTACTCGTTTGATTGGGTATAGTACATTAACAGTTCAGCTGTGAGCCTTTCAGTGTGGTAGCTGGTGGTTATAATTTTGCGTTCCATGTAACATGAGTTACTTTTGCTTGTTCAGAAATGGATATTATTCCAGAAAGAGTTCTAAAATAATTACTCTTAATGAACACACTTCTGTGACTGTGAGAAATATATCTACGGTAGTTGATGTGGACAAAACAAGTTTCAAAATTTTAAAAAATTTTAAGTTTCCCTAACACTTCCAAAAAAAAAAGCAAAATTGGGGTTCAGAGATCAATTGCAATAAATTTTATAAAAATTTTAATAAAAAAATTGCAAAATAAAACAAAATAAAAAAGCCGAAACCCTTTTGAAGGGTTTTTTTTGGATTATGGTGTTGAAGTTAGTATTTCAACTATACAGAAAAGGGTTCTGGTAGTTAGCCACCAGGCATTAAGACCGAGGAAAAAACAAATTCTAACTCAAGAAACGATGAAAACACGTTTAGCATAGGCCAAAAACACCAATTCTGGACTGTTAACAACTAGAAGAAGGTGAGTTTTACTGATGAAACACGTTTATATTTGAGCAGGGATACAAATCAAGTGTAGTTAAACGAATTGAAGTTGAAACTCTGCAGCCAGAGAGAGAGAGAGATCATATCCCCCAAACTGTAAAACACCTTTCTAAACAGACATTTTGAGGTTTTTTTTCTCAACAAATGGCTCTGGAAGCTTTCTTAGTTCCTTTTAAAGGTATGACGAATTATGTCAAATACATAGAAATATTACTCATTAGAATTGTCCATTCAGGAAAACCCAAAATATTGACTTCTTGTCCCAATTTTTTTGATCAGACTTTGTTGGAAAATAAAAAAAAGACTAATAAATCTGGGAATTACCAGACTTAAATCATATTAAATTTTACATATTCTCAAGTCGTTAAATGATGAGTTACATGATAACACAGCAAATGATAAAAAGGGTATACATGTTTGGTTCCCCGATGACAAAATTAAGAACATATGCGCGGAATAGTCAATACCAAAAAGAGTTAAGAGGTCATTTAGCATAGGAGGACAAATTCGAACTAATATAGAAATTTTTTTTGATTTTTTTTTATGTAAGATTAAAAACCAGGGTTTTAGAGAAAATCGTTTTTTTTATCATTTGTCCTATTTAATTCGAACAGTATAGTAGATGTACTCTATTAAA
>BMAV01002970.1:0-45163 GCA_019973955.1 Trichonephila inaurata madagascariensis
TAAAAAAAATTTAAATTTATAATTAATGAAGTACAGAGTTAAAAGTTTAAAAAGCATATGTTAATTAAATTAAAAGTTAATTAATATATATAACTGTTAAATAAAATAATCTAACAACACACAATTGATTTTAATGGGAGGGATGAATCTAACGGTACAATAACAAATTTTCAACTTTTAGTATCAATCTTGTCAGGTTTAACCTTAAATCTCCTCTGTTAGTAGTGTCCAGTTTCTTTTTTTGTTACGGAGATTGGCAACTGCGCTGAAGCTCCTTCTTACTAGGAAAAATAATTAAACTTCCTCACACGATATTCCATAATTCGGGACAAATAACAGGTTTGCCTTTTTAAAGCCAAAATTGCTGGGATCCGTTTCTAAACTTTAAAATCTTCATTGGTGCATATCACAATCAGTTCCTGTTGTCGTGAGACATTTTTTTTTTCAATATGACCATATAAATTCATTGCCTATTGTGGTATTACCATAGTCAAAGCTTTCTCAAACCTGGTTTCAAAATCTGAATAAAAGGCATTTAAATGTTAAACATATAGGTTAAATTATGCTGACAGATTGTCTGGGTTAATTTGAGAAAGTTCTGGACCTCCAGTGTTATACTTTAGTTTAACTCTGGAAAGAAACCCCGAAATGGTTCCTGTTTTAAAAAAAATTTATGCTGTCACCTTTTGTAAGTGCAAATTAACCTCATTAAATTTAGTAAATAAATCTGCTAAATAAGTCAAAATTTGTTTTCCACTTGATGAAATTTTCTTTTAAAATTAAAGTCCCGATCTAGTTTAATAAGAGCCAATATCACATAGCCAATATATCATTGACCCCCAAATTATTTTTTTGCTGCCATGGACCCCTTGCAGGTCGTCATAGACCCCTGGGGGGGGGTTCTATATAGACCGCTTTGGGAATCACTGATTTATTCTATTTCCTTAGGTAACATTAGTGTTTGCAACCGCTCGAAGAGGAATTCGTTACATATCTGTCCTGTGCTCTTGTATCATTTTCTTGATGAATAATGGGTAATTGCTCGAAACCTTTTTCCAGGGACGCTTTTTTTCTTTATCTAAGACCTCCATTCACTAAATGGATTGCCCTGTTTTCGTTTCTATGGAGAAGGACCTTGGATCCGGGAAGCGACTAATTCCTTCGTTGCCATGTGTTCATGACATTTTCCCTTTCTCAGCTGCTGTTTTTCCCTCCCAGTAAATCTTCGGAGCGAGCGTCTATTTCTTTTGATCGATCTACATTGGAAATAAAATCTTTTGTGTAACTTGTTTATCTGTTTATATTTTCGAATTTATCATATTTTTTGACTATCGTTTTGTTTTCTGCACGAATGCATTCACTCTTTTCAAAAAAAAAAAAATAGTGAGGTCTGATAAAAGAATCTTTTTGTATCATTTGCAGCTATGAATAATGTATAAGAATAAGATCTTATGTATTTGTTTGCTTACCAATCAAAAGAATGGAAAATTTTATAAACAAGTTAGGTGAACAAATTCTGTGAATGGTTTTTGTTTATCCGCATCTCCGTAAATCGATCAATACGCATCAAAACAAAACAAAAAAATCTTCAAATGCAACGTACGCCTTAGGGCTTCCCCTTTTTCAATTCCTACTATTAGCTCACACTCTCTATATATTGTTGGAATTATCAATCGTTAATAAAATTTCTATTAATCCAATCAAGTTCAAAGAAATTTTTTTAAACTTGTAGCAGATGACACTTGATGTTAATAAAATTTTTTCAAATATTAATTCATTAATTAAATTTTATTTTTTAATTTTAAATTTATTCTGCGTTATTTCCCTTGTAGTTATACAATTAGCTGCAGCAGATGGCACCAGTTCGTTTTTCTTACAAAGTAGGAATTGACGTTTTTTTTTTTTTGTAAGTTCTAAATTTTTCCTGCCAAAGTGTGGATTCACACTTGATGTTAATACAGTTTTTTTAAATATTAATTTTTGTTAATTAAATTTTAAACTTATTCTGCATTATTTCTAACGTAGTTGGAACTAGCACCAACAGATGGCGCCAGTAAGTTTTTCTCTAATTTTTTCTTGGCTTCAAATGTAATTTTTTTAACCTTGTGTGGATGACACTTGATGTGTTGGTAGTTTTCTCAAATATTAATTAATTATTTAAATCTAATTAACAAAAATAAAATTTTTCTTTGTTGACCTAAGTAGGATTTTTTTTTTAAAAAAAAGGAGGCAGGAAAGAATTTTTTTGCATTAGTACTTGTTTTGTCATAATGCTTATCTTTTGCTTGAATCGATAATTTTTTAATGAAAATTGTTCTAATTTTTATGTCCTATTTTATGATGTATATGCATAAAATCGTTCCATGAATATTTATTTCGGAGTAAGGGGGTGCGGTAGCCTGATGGTCAGACTCGTGACCAGCGTATCGTGAGTTCGAGCCTGATGCCACACAAAACCCGCCATGTAGAGGGGTTGATGCACGTCAAATCTGTAACATTGCTCAAAGTTCCTGCGTGGGCGTGGTGTAGAAGTTTGGAGAGCAAACTCAAGTATCGTCTTCACCGCTGGAACATGGCTCAGAACTACGAGTTCCGTCACCAATAGGCTTCTTGTAGCTTTATAGTGCGACGTAAATATAACACTTGCTTATTCGAGGAAAGGGGGCTGAATATACTTTTAGTCATAGTTGTGAACTGGCGCATGATGTTGTATCCATCAAGTTGTGATCTCGAAACCTGTAGAAAGGTTTTTACACGTTCAATCGGTCGATGTTCAAATTAGTCACTTTGGCATGGTTTGAGAATGAGGGTGCCTGCTCAGATGCCATCCTCGTCCATTAATCAAAATTGCAAGGTCTCTCGACAATAGCCCTCGTTTAGCTCCATAGTGCGAAGTTAATAAGCCAATCAGTTCATCAATATTCTATTTTGGAATTGATATTTCCAATATTCTATTGTGTATTCTATATTTGAAAATTTGTTCAATATGCAGTCATGAAGAAAAAAAGCACGACACAACAGCTTTAGTTTTTCTCGTCGCAATTAGATGAAACTTTTCATTGAAAATGTTAATGCCATGTTATAACTTAGTTTTTTTACTTTATTAATTAATAATTCTTTTTTTTTTTTTTCGCTTTCTTCCTTTGTTATAATTTGAATGACCAGCAGTGTATTAGTCCTTTTTTTTCCATTTATTTTATTTGAGATTCTTTTATTAACATCACACAATGAATTTTTTGCACAAAGGCTACTGATGGTCTCGTAGTGCTGAACAAGGATCAAGTGATGAGGATAACAAACTTCCACTCCACTCCAATGTGATCCCCGGTAGATTTAACATGCATCAGCTTATTACGATGACGTCTTCAGGACTCGACTGCCTTTGGGTTCTCAATAACCGAGTGGTCATTTTCGCGAACTAAGAACTAATTTGATATCACCGGTCATGCGCCTTGTAGTTTATGTTCGCCAAGATGAGCGATAACATTATAATATGGTTACCTTGATATTTTTGCATTTTTTAATGTGGTTTCGAGTTCTTTTTAATTGATATTCATTTTTAATGTTAATATATATTATATGTAATTATTTTACTAAGAATACAATATAAAAATACAAATTATTGTTATATGTAATGATCATATAATATAATTGTTTTTTATTATATTTATAAATATTATTACATTGTTATTTATTTATAATTGTTATTTATTTATAATTATTTTATTTATTTATAATTATTACGTTACATGAGTATTATGAATAATTTTTATATCACACAATACGATGATTTTATTTTTTAAAATTTCCCTTTTAAAATTAATTATATGATTTTATATAATCGGCCCCGCAGCTTGTTTAAAATTACCCAAAAATTAAAAAAACTTTTTAAGAAGTTGTGAAAAATTCGGGACCGTTTTGATAAAATTTTTTTTATAAAGAAAGTTATTTCAATACCTGACACATCACCCGGTACAAAAAAACACTATCGATTGCATATATATTTACATGAACTGTTGAATATGTTAGAAAGAAACTAAAAACTTGTTTTGATTAAAGGGTGAAAAGGATAAAACCAAGTTATTTTTATAACAGGTATATTTCTGTAATGCAAAAAAAATAAATTTATTTGCCATTGAATGCAATGCTTTTGGTTAATCCTGGGGGGTATAAGCAAACAAATGCGATGGTTTGTCAAACCCCATGCAAATATAATTTTGGGCCCGGGGGAAAAACGGGGTTTTTAAACCGCCACAAATTGTCATTTTTTTACCTTATGACTTAAAGGTCATAACAAAAAAAAATTGAAATTTGAATGGGTAGGAGTCCAAAAAAATATTGAGATCTGAAGTAAAGTACAACTTCACCTTTAAGTTTCTGCTCAAAATACGCCTTTAGAATATTTTCCCATGCCGTCATCAAAATCGGAACCCGGTTTGAAAAGATATTTAAATTAAAAAAGATAAAGATGATTCGTCTGTTTTTTTTAACAATGTAGACTCGGTTTTTGAAAACGATTTTCGACGCCAACTTACGTCATTTTTTTAACAAAACGTTGTTACAACAATGCAGGGAATATTGAGTTAATGTTTTGAATTGAAATATTTTTTAAATAATTGCTTTTGGACCAAATTTGAATCTAAACCATTCTCGAATCCCTTTAACCCACACAAAAATTTCATAAAATCCTCCCCCGTTTAGGGGGGGTTTATACATACACACGCACAGAAGATTTTTTTTATATAAAGATAATTATCATTAAATCGTACTATATGAAAATATAATATAATTTAATTGTAATTATATATAAAAGATTATTATTATATACTGCATAATATTATTAGTACATGTAACTTTTTTATTATGTTATATTGTTATTCATTATTTATTGACTGATGTTAGTTTTTCTCAATCTCTTCTTATATTCTTCTTTTGAAATATATTTCAATGCATTTCAAAACAGTTTTTTAAAATTATCTTCCTGACGATTTGATACCGCTAGGCCGCCATCTTGGATTCCATTCCAGCGACAAGCGCAGCTTGTCATGCCCCGTGATATCAAACTAGCACCGCGAACTGTAACCGGCGTTGTCGAGGAGCCGGTTGGAGTCCTGGTACCAGTAAACACCCACCCTATAGAAGGGGATGATGTTCTTTAAATCTGTAATTGCTCAAAGTATTCACAATGATGTGGTGTAGAAGTTCGGAGAGGGGAGGGGGAATGCTCGGGTGACTTTTTCTTCATCTCGACAAAGCTTCCAAATTACGATGTACGTCTCCAATAGTCCTTGTTTTGCTTTAAATTACGATATAACAATGCGGTATCCCGGTGGTCAAGGTATCGGACCATGGCAGGCATGTCATGAGTTCAAGCCCAGTACCACTAAAGACCCGAAGTGTAGGGCAGCGATGCACGTTAAATCTGTCGAGAGCTCGTCCTCCCCTTGGGTGGTGTGGTAGTTAGGAGAGGGTGCCAGCTCAGATGTCGTCCACGTCACTTGACCATGGTTCAAAATGACGTGGTCCGTCGCCAAAAGCCCTCGTGTAGCTGAACAGTGCGACGTTAATATTCACTCACTCACGATATGACAAGTAAAATAAATTTTTTAAAGTCAATTCCTACTTTCTTAAAATGCTTACTGGCGCCATCTGTTGCTGATAAATCTAACTTTGTCAGATATAATGCAGAATATAAATTTAAAATTAAAAAAATTAGTTAACGAATTAATATTTCAAAACTTATATTAACATCAAATGTCATCCACTACAAGTTTAAAAATAGTATTTGAAGTTGAATGGATGAGTAAAAAGTATTTTATTAACGTTTGAAAATTTGAATAAGATATGTATAGAAATAAATATATAGTATAATAAAATAAAAGTGAAAAGGTTCTAAAACCTACAATGTGCCAAAGAAAAAAGAAATTGGAGTTGAAGAGACCGAACACAAATGTAGATACAAAAGGAGTCTTTGGACTAAATTGGAGACCTATTATGATTTATAAAGATGTCACTGAATTTGGCCATCGATTTTGGGTTAAGCAATGCTTTATGGATCCACCTTCCCCGACTGCAGAAAATTTTGCCATGATAAAAAAAAAGAGCCATGTTGAAAAGTTAAGCCTATTTCTAACACACGTAGATGATAAACCTGACATTAGAGTAAAATGAAATTATGGAAAGAGAACATTAATGTATCTCTCAAAAGAGGAATATTACGAAAATTTTCTATAGAAAAAATTAGAATTTTAACTTGCATGTAAAAATAAAAACCATGAAAAGAGAGTAGCAACCATCTATGCAGAAGTCCCACGCTAAATGGTGTTAAAATTGGAATATCAATACAAGAAAAAAAGTGCCGCCACCTAGATAGTCATTTTGTAACTAAACTGGAGAGAGTGAACTAATAGTAGGAATTTTGAAAAATCAAATTAAGTCACGACCATAACCACCCGGCTACCGAGGCCACACGTTTTGCAATTATAGAATTTTATAGAGATCACCGCGATACTTGTCTTTAGGATTGACGAGAATTGGGCGCATTTCTCGCCAAATACGACTCCTTGCGCCAATAAAACAAACCAATTCTCTCTCGTGACATGCGACAGGGATTAGGAGAGTACAGTAATAATTATTCAAATAAATTCAATCGTTTTTTTCCAGACAACTTTATTTCTTTACGAGGGGAAAAAAAAATCTGAAGCTGTCAATGTAATTTTTTGAGTAAAATTTTATTGGAGAGCCCTAGAGATTTCTAGGATGGATGGACTATGTATCTAATACGGCGTTTAAAATAATATATATTTTTACCGCTAAATGCCTCATAATTTTCATCGATTTGTTGTTCGGAAGAGCCGAGATCGTCGTTTCGTGTCAATCATAGAGAAGCTTTCAAGAACGAGCTGTCAGTTTGGTATGGGTAGTAAAAAAAAGAACAATACCGTGTGCTCGTAAAACATCTGCTTTAGGCAATTTCAATCGGTTATTCCTATAGAGAATGGGAAATAATATTGCATTTCATTTTTGTGTTCAAGTTTATACCCATTTTCTTGCGTGATGCATTTTGTGTAACTTTAAAATATGTAAGCAAATACATGGACTCATGGCTGTGTGGGGAAATAGTTCCTCTCGGTAACTTTTCATCATTTCGTGCGTTCCAGATTTTTCCCAACTCTTTTAAAGATTTCGTTTAATAATTACAATCTTCTTTCTAATGAAATGGCCTTTTTTCTCCTTCTGCAACTGCCTTATTTCCGCGGTAGCTTGTTATGGCCCCCCCCGACGGGGGGGGGGCTGAGAAGGGCCCGGGGGCAAAGTACCCGGGTCATGGCAGGCATGTTGATCATGAGTTCGAGCCCCGTAGCCTGCCCCCCTGTGGGGGAGGATGCACGTTAAATCTGTCGAGAGCTCAAACGTCCTCCGTTGGGGGGGGAGAGGGGGGGGTGTCAGCTCAGGTGCCATCCCGTCCCTTAATGGTTCAAAAGAGAGGTCCGTCCCAAAAAACCCCCCGGTAGCTGAACAGTGCGACGTTAATATTCACTCACCCGGTATGTCGCGGGTTCAAGCCCTGGTGCCATTTAAGAACTGCCGTTTATAGGGAGATGATGAACGTTAAATTTGTTGAGGCTCAAAGTCCTCCCTTTGGCGTGTTATGTTAGGAGAGGGGTGCGAGCTCAGGTGTCGTCTTCGTCACTTGATCGAGGTTCGTCGCCAATAGCTCTCGTGTGAGTGGGTAAACGTCATACTGTTCAGCCCGAGGGCTTTGGGCGGAACTCGTCTTTTAAAACCCTGGCCAAACGACGGGACGACACCTGAATTGGGCCCCCCTAACTACCCACCCGCCAAGGGGGGAACGTTTTCCCTCGACAGTTTTAAAGGGATCCCAAAACGGCGGGTCTTTTGTGGTGCGGGCTTGAACTCGTGTTACCCGATCCGATACCTTGATCACTAGGCTACTACGGCGATTGGTTTTCTGTAGTGGGGGTTAATAAAATTTCGGTTTCTTACTAAAATCATCCAAAGGTTTTTCCTTTACAGATGATTAAAAGACAAAAAAAAAAAAGCAAATATCTGTGTTTACTGAATCTAAGAGACCCCCGATTCTCTACGTTTTTGAGAATCTAAAAAATTGAGAATTTTTAAGACTGTTGAAGCAAAAATTAATTTTGTTCACCCCATCACGTTATATTTGTTTCTTTCGTGTCAAATTTTCAGGGGCCGGCCTTTCCTTTTTCCGCTTTAAAAATTGCATCTTTTTTTCATATTTGTCATATTTGGGTTTGATGCTATTACCGGTATCTTTTATGTTTTATTAAAAGAAAAGTAGAAAAATTTCCTAAATACGAGCGAACAACGATGCTTAAGATAGACTAAAAGCTGGGATAAATTAAAAAATGATAAGTCATGGCCGAATAGAACATTTTTTTTTTTTGAAAAAAGGGGGGGAAATCAATTTTCCCCCCCAAAAAATGTTTGCCCTGATTCAAAAAACCGCAACCGATTTTCAGTCGCATTAATACTAGAAAAATAGTACGGCTCAGATACGAGTAAACACGGTACATTTATATTAAAAAGAACGATCTATATAAAATGAACAGAAATAACAAAATTTAGAAGACAAAGTTATTATTTTTGGGGGGAATTTTATCAGCCTTTTCCCCCTTTTGAAAAGACTTTTTCTCCTTTTCCCCGTTCAAAAGAAAGTTGTTTTGCATTTTTTGTGAAAAAAAAAATGGGCCAAAAAGAAAGAAAAAACGGTATTTTAAAAAAAGGGGTTCTTTTAAAAATGAATAAATAAAAAAAACAAAATAAAGGGAAAAAGGGAGGTTTTCAAAGTTTTTTCTTTTTTAAAAGAGCCATTGGTTGCTGTCTTCCCCCAAAACCATTTGTATATTTCACACAAAAACTCATTTTTTTTCAATTCTTACTATTAATTCACACTATGTATGTGTGTGTGTGTGTGTGTGTGTGTGTGTGTGTGTGTGTGTGTGTGTGTGTGTGTGTGTGTGTAATTACCCTAGCACCCTTTTTTTTTTTTAAATTTTTTTACTAATATTTAAAGAAGCTTTAATTTTTTTGGGTTCGAAAATAACTTTTTTAATCTTAATCGTAATCAACTAGTCCGAAATCCCTGTTCCAACATTCATCCAATCAACTACTATTACATAATAATCACGCGCTTCCCCCTGGTATAAAAAAACGAAAAGTTTGTAATCGCCCTTTGTCTTTGTGTTTTTTCCCGGGCATGTCGTGCTGTTGTCTCTTTTTCCGCTTTTTTTGGAATCGTCGCAAGTTTGTCACGTCGACGTGAAAATGTACCGCAATTTTGTGCTAAGCTTTTTTTGCGCCAATAAAAAAAATGAACGTCCACCACAAAATGTTTTAATGAAAAACCCCCTAAAATTTGAAAAAATTATACCACTCGGCCAATACGTTATATATCTTAAAATTTTCAATTCCATCCAGAAACTGAATGTATCAGAGCACAAGGCACGGAGGTTGTTGAAAAAAAAAAATTCTAAATGAAATCGTCAATCCTCTTCTGCTCCTGCCAGGGTAGTCAATATACAGAACTCTATGAGCGCAAACCGTGCTGTGCTTTGCACATGCTCTTTTCCTTTTCAGGCTGTCTTTTAGTAGTTTTCTTCATACTGCGTTCCACGGCAGTGGCATATCGTGGGCTTCCGCCACCTGAGGTCGACTGAAAATTTGTCGCCTCTCTATTTTAATTATTAGTAAAAAAAAAATTAGTCAAAGTAAAAAAACCCGCAGCTTTAAATTTTTTTTTTATTTTAAAATGCACTTTTCGTGTTTTATTCGTAGCAAATTCTTCTATACAATTGTCAATATCAATATGTATGTCATGTACAATTGCCAGAATAGCTAAATTTGTTAACCTTTAACGTGGTCATAGTCGATCTGAGATAATTTTTGATTAATTTTAGCTTAGAGAAGCTTCTCTCGCAACTGGCATTTCTATCGCGATTTTAAAAAAAAATTCTCAACTTTATGACAATTTTTGGGAAGCCATTTTTAAGTTTGGACAAAAAAATTTTTTTTAAAAACCCAGAGAGGCGGGCCGAGTTCTTTTAACCTGGGTGTTTGCATCAACAAAAAGTTTAGACAGGCCCCTGTTAATTTTTCTTTTTTAATGTCTTGAGAAGCTTGATCAAAAAGGTTTCCATTAATATTACCAGGCCTTAAAAAACATATTTTTTTCGCAGATTCTGCAACTGTTAATCTTTTTGAATTTCACAGAAACTTGTCCATTGAAGGCATTGTTCGCCTGGCTTTTTTGAACGATAACTGAACATCATTACTTCCATGGAAAAAACCCTCCTGATTGTCTTGGGGGGTTCGAAATTTCAAGCTTTTTATATTTCACTTTTTGCATATATTAAAGGGGCATCTACGAATTCTTCTCGTTTTGTTTCTTATACGGTCTGTAAAGCAGTATTTTTTAGAATTGATGGATTTTGTCCTCTGTTTGCAAATAATTTTGAACATCATTGACTTCACATAGTACCGGTTGAGAAGCCTAAAAAACATAAAACAATGCGATTGATAGGACTAGTAAACTTCCTGCAAAAAGTTTAAAAGTTTCCGTCAGTTTCATCGCGTCTTGAGTTTGAAATATTTTTTTTAAATATCACGATGCTGGTGCCCCCCCTTTTGTATCCCGGGGTCCAAATGGCCCCTTTTGCACCCCCCACGATTTTTACTGTTCCACGGAACCCTAACGTTCCACGAGCCCAAAAAAAAATTTGAAAAGTAGATTCTAAATGTGCATGCAAAAGATTCACGTTCTCTATGGCAGAGATGGGGGGGAACTCGCAGCCTACGTGAGTTTCTTGTGCAGCCTTCTTGCAAAAGCTAGCACTTTTTATCTATACAATAAAATATTAATTAATACAACAGTTACGAGAAGGGGGTGCCAGCTCAGGTGTCGTCCTCGTCACTTGACAATGGTCCAAAAGGGTTTCCCAAAAAGCCCTCATGTAGCCCAACACTGCGACACAAATTCCCCCTACAGCTTGATTGGCCATGTGTTCAGGTTTTTTATTTGCTCTTGCGGAGGGCAGATGGCGCCACGACAGCTGCAAGAAGGTTGTGTTTTTCTTTGTTCAGTGTCCATGTCCCCTTTGTGGAGGATAGAACTCACGACCTTCGGTTCCGCAAGCCCGTAACGTATCGCTAGACCAAAACGATCACTTCAGTCCGGAGGTCGTTACTGGCTTATATAGATACCACCGCTACAAATATTTAAAATTATATAGTTTAAGACTTAAAAAAAAAATTCCAGTCGTAATATGTATAAATTATTAATAACATTTATTTATATACAATACCCACATTCTCCGGGTCTTATCTCTTAAATACATACACATGGGTGACAAAATAATATAAACCTTATGAAAGAGGAGAAAAGTTTATTAATGGGGGTTGGGCCCCCTTGACTTAATTACAGACTGTATGCGACGTGGGATGGGCGATAGAGGTCATGAACAACTTAAGGAATATGAAGCCATTCTTCGTGGAGAGCGGCCACGCCGAAATCGTAGATGGGGGAGGGAATCGAGCCGGATTTTTTTGACTCCAAATATCCCCACAAATATTCAATAATATTTAAAATCGTGACAAAGGGGGCCAAGAAAGATGACCTACGTCCCCGTCATGCTCTAAAACCATTTTTGCACGATTTTAGCTCTGTATAGGAGCTTTTCTTTCGAAAAAATGGGCATTCCCCGGGGAAATAAAGTCGGGACAAATGGATGCACCTGACCCCCCGGGATATCGACATAGTGGGCAGCTTGAACCTGCCATGCAGAGAACAAGTGGCTCAAGACCACCCAAGATATCCCCCCCCATACCAAAAGGGACCCACCTCCATGTTCACAGTCGGCATGATGCATTGGGGCAAAGTTTTTTGGGGTGTTCCCCACATAAACCCCGCCCGGGTCCCGGGAATGGGGAGAACGTTGATTCACCCGGGCCCGATGACTTGTTGCCACGTTGTGGGGTCCATTCGGTGTTCTACACCACGGCGTCGCGTAAAGCATAGGGGCTGTTACCAAAGGTTTACGAATTGCAACCTTCCATACGTTCGAAGCATGCAGTTCCCTTTGGACGGTTTTTTGAAATAGGGTTAGAAGATGACATTCACCCCAGACGTTATTTGGGATAGGATTGCTTGGGTTTTGGGGCCCCATGCGGGTTAAAACTCTTTATCCCTCCCGGTGCTTTTCCCCACGTTGTGTTGCGGGGCGCCCATTCCCCCACTTTTGGGGCGTCATAACGGCAGATAATACTTTTAGCCCCAAAATTTGGTTTTTTCCCTCAGGCAACCAGCGCACCCCCATTCCAACAATCATACCTTTTTTGAACTCGACAGGTCCGTCATTATTGCGTTTTTTAGAAATTTCAATAGACGCATGCAACACCTATTGCAGCTGTTGAGGATGATACATTCCTTTTGAATCCGCTAGGCGGCGGACGCAAAGCAAAAAAATTTCGCCATTCTTTGAAGGGGCCATGCCATTTTTGGGGGTTCGTATTTTTTGTCACCCATCTGTACTTCTAAGTGACCCCCCTTTGGTTTATTAAGAAAACACAAAAAAGTAATTTTTTCGAGCAAAGGAAAAGATTATCTACTTTACGAAATACTGACTTTTGATCGAATTTTTTTCCCTTTTCAATTTGTTTATTAAATTTGGTACCTATAAATATCACTTACCCAACATGGAAAATTAGATTTTAAAATCTCGTCGATTCCTTCTTTTGCTTGAGTGAAAAAAAATTAAAATGGTTTCTGGATAAAACTGCACTTTTTTTTCTCCATAACTGAAATTCAGTCTGAATTACTGCCGGAGCCTGATGAAATTGGTAATATGATTGAAGAAGTTGTCGATCCCGTCAAGCAAATAAATTTAGAACATCATAGTGATGACGTTTTAGAATTGTTGGGTGGCCGCGGTAGCCGAGTGGTTTAGGTATCAGACCGTTGCTTGCCTTGTCATGAGTTCGAGCCCAGTACCTCTAAAGACCCGCCGTGTAGGGCAGCGATGCACGTTAAATTTGTCGAGAGCTGAAACGTCCTGCAGATGGTATGGTAGTTGAGAGAGGGGGTGCCAGCTCAGGTGTCGTCCACGTCACTTGACCATGGTTCAAAATTTCGTGGTCCGTCGCGAAAAGCCCTCGTGTAGCTGATCAGTACGATATTAATATTCAAAAACAACGAATTGTTGATTCCCCAATCAGGGAAACCCTGAGCAAGAGATTGTAGCACTTTAAACGTTTAGAAAGAATTCTGGGGGAGGACCCCAGGGGGGCATGACGACCTGCAAAGAGTCCACGTCTGCTAAAATATAATTTAGGGGTCCATGAGGTGTGGGGGGTCACATAGCCGAACCGATCGGATTTTTTTTTTTAAAAAAAAAAACGGGAAACCAGATTGCATATTTAACAGCTTTTTGTACCTTTTTGGGGTTAATTTGCAGTTACAAGGCGACAGCATAAATATTATTAAAACAAGGACCATCATTTCAGTGTTTCTTGCCAGAATCAAGCTAAAGGAATATAAAACTGGACGTCGCGAATTTTAACAGTTTCTCAGTTGGTCACAGACAATCTGCCAAAAAAAATGACGTTTTAACCAAAGTTCAACATTTAAATGCCCTTTATAAATTTGCAAAAGGGTCTACCCAAAACCGAAAACCATGGCAAGGAGTCACTGGCGTAGTTAGCTCTGAGGGAGGCTTGTATCAAAATTCGTATGGCGTAACCTACACCCCCGCATCGCAGGAGAGGCCCAGGATTCTAGGGGGCCCAAGGACTGATGTTATGGTTTTACAATCCTTTAAAACCGACTGGGAGCCCAAAACTTGACTTTGTAGGGGGCCCCTAATACTCTTCGTTACACCACTGATTGAAAATTATTATCATAAACTCTATTTTGCATAGTATATTACAGATAAGTAAAGTTCTTTTAAACTTATTTTATTGTTAGGCTGCCGCGCCAAATTTTGAAATTGTTAAAAAATATACGGCAACAACAGCAAAAAAGTTTGAGAATCGCTGCTCTAGAAAAACGAGGATAACCCGGGGGCGTGGCTACCGCCGTATCAATGATACGCCCCCCACACACAACATGTGTAACTATAGTTCCACTAACAGGGACATCTAAAAAACATCTAACATCTAAAATCATTCCTACATCTAAAAAAAACGTGGAAAGCCACGCAATAGAAGCGAAACTTCTTTGGCGACGTTGGCCGTAAATGAAGGAATAGATCTAATTATATTAAACTACAGGGGGAACTTACTTTTAACAAATAAAATTCGAACTTCATTTAATGTAGGAAAATAACATTTTTATTCAATTTTCTGCATCATTTTCCAAGAAAGACACAATAGGTGCGTGGTAACTGAAGTAGGATACTAAAAATCCTCGATTTGTAGTCAATCAAGAAAACTGCATCAATCGTGGTTCCCTATCTTGTTCCTCCTCTGGAATCAATATTCATTGTCAAATTCAGTGTCCGTTTCAAGAATTCAATGAGTAGCTTTGCTGCTTCTGAAGCAAATGAACATTAATGTCTCCTGTTCAGATAATCGGCTTTTTATTATAATCGGATCCAATGATTGCAGCAGCCTCTGGTGTGTAAAGTACTAAAACTTTGCGGATGAAGGTGATAGCTGTGACAGGACCACCTGGTGATATATAGACTTTAGACTGGACTTTATGCTAGTTTCCTTTTTTCTTGAAGTGATAACTTCTGTTGGCGCGATGCCGTGTAGGGCAGCGATGCACGTTAAATCTGTCGAGAGCATAAACGTCCTCCCGTTGGTGTGGTAGTTAGGAGAGGGGGGTGCCAGCTCAGGTGTCGTCCACGTCACTTGACCATGGTTCAAAATTGTGTGGTCCGTCGCCAAAAGCCCTCGTGTAGCTGAACAGTGCGACATTAATATTCACTCACTCTGTTGGTGCGATTTGCCAGAGAGTGAACTTGAATGAACGTCACGCTCGGGAATGTAACGCTCATTTGGCTTTTTTGGATGGCAGTCTATTTTTGGGCATCTGGACTGATACACAGTCCTCAATCCCATCTTTAAGAGTCTTTGAAGTGGGGTTTGACTTTCGTGGAATTACAGTCTGGTGATGTAGCATGCAGGCTATTGGCTGCGACGGTGGAACTCGGGAGAAGGCCTAAGGTGATCTTCAAGACGTGGAATGTTCATACATGGCTGAGAGTTATGCGGGTGCTCTCTCATTGGTTGGAGGTGGAAGTGGGTATAGCCTCTTGGCTGGCTGCCCATGGGGATAAGGCAAATTTTAAAAGTAGAAAGTGGAATGCTTGTC
Source organism: Trichonephila inaurata madagascariensis (assembly GCA_019973955.1). Lineage (NCBI taxonomy): Eukaryota > Metazoa > Arthropoda > Arachnida > Araneae > Nephilidae > Trichonephila > Trichonephila inaurata. The sequence continues at coordinate 15,359 of BMAV01002970.1, forward strand.
CAGTGGGGTAAAAAAGATAGAAAAATAATAAAAAGAAGAAAAAATTAAAAATTTAAAAGTTTATTTGGGTGCAATAATTACATAATTATTGCGAGGATAGTACCTATGGTGGTTGTGTGGAATCCAGTAGATTCTTCTCGGCCTTTTGGTATTGTCATTGCAGTTATAAACATCTAAATTCAATCATATTTGCATTGTTTGTAAACTGCAAGCACAGCTGAAATTTATGGCAACTTTTGAATGTGAGCTTTGAAACTATTGATTTTTAGAGCTTTGTTAATGTAATCATTTCGCATATAGCGACAAGCTCTACGACCATTCGAATATAAGAATTTTGCACAGTATTTAAAATATTTATATTAGTCTTAGCAGCATAACCCCATTTGGCTTTTTTCGTCTTCATTCGGACATACATACCCCTAAAAAGAAAGGAGGGACGTCCCCCCTTCCGGTTCTCTCAAATAGGTGACTTCGATTCTAAAAAGCGGGCTGTGACGTGAACACATCACCCCGCCTCTTATCTGGGGCTAAGTTTCTTTGCGTTGTGAGCGTGGTACGGTGGTAGGAGGTGTGGCTTCTGAGAGGGGAGGCAATGGGGTGCAGGCGAGGTTCCAGTAGTTGAATAGCGTTGGTTAGTGAGCTTTTGACCTTTAAAGAAAGTTCATTCAACTCGGCAGAAGGAAGAAAACTATTGAATTAAAAATAAATAAGGGTGGGTGACTATAATGACATTGGTAAAAAATTAAGAAGGAAGGGGAAAAATTACATGGAATATATTGACATTAAATTATAAAAAATAGGTGTACCACAAGTGCTTCAAAAATTAGAAACGCTTGTTCTTTGACATCAGTTTTACTTTAAGAGCGGGAGAATCTTAGTAACTTTTGGAAATATTGGAGCGATATTTGCAAATATTTTAAATAGATCCATTATATTTTGAAATTCAGAATTATGAACGTTAGAAATTAGAAGCAGAAGAGAGAAGAGCTTTGACTTTCCCTAGGGGTACCTTCGACCTGGAGGAAGGGGGGATCATTAATATTTATCGGAGTTCCTAGCGGTAACGCTGGCAAAGGACAAACCCTCGACAACTTTTGCTGCTATTAAAAATTATTTTTATTTCTATTTAGAGGGGGGAACCCTTCTTGGGTTTATAGGAAATTTAGGGCATTTCGTGTAACAGGCAGAATGCCCGTACACGTGGCAATTTATACAGTAGGGATTTTCCATTCTTACTACAGATTTCAGTCTCTGGTAGTGTGTTGCAATCCACACCTCTAAGGCAACGTGGTTTCATGTAAAGCGGGCTGCCGCGTGCGCAAAAAGTTGTTGCATTTGCAAACATTGGGCAACACCCCTGATAGAATAAACTTCAAATCTTAACTTCTAGGTGTATCCAAGATGAGAAATGTCAAAGACGGTAGTATTAAAAGTATTTCTGGGGTAAGTTAATTCAAGAAAAAGGAAGTGCAAGTTTGGTAATGCTTTAAATTAATTGGCTACAACTAATTATAGAGTAGCCAAGTGCTTCAAACTTATTTGAATTTACGTTAGGGTAACGAGGGAGACCTTTAATTAAGCAGCTCGGATTGGCTTGTTTTCTTTGGGCTGTAGACATAGAATCTATAATTATTATCCGCTTCCAAAAGTGAGTAAGTTCTCTGTTTCTTTCGTCCTGTAAGCAGCGAAAAAGTTTAATGTACTCTCCTGCCGTTTCTTTTATTTTTAAATTAGGAATTTTTTTCAGTAATATTTTTAATTGCTCTCTCGTAGTTTATAACTGTTTTTAAAGTTATAGGAAGTGGATTTCTAGGGTGGGGAGCTTTTTCAACAGCTGCTTCTTCCATCAGTTCCTGGGTCCTAATTTAACATTTCAAAGTTATTCCGCGTGGGGATAGGGCTGAAGTACTTGGTGTTGGGGTGGCAGGTCGGACAGTTTTCGAAAGGCAAACCTTCAAATCCTGCTTCTTAATTTTACGCTTATTGGATTGCTTTTATCATTTACCAGGAAAGATCTGAATCTGAGTCGTTAGTTTTTAAAATAGTATGGTCAGTACAGTTGGGGTCTAAACAAGGGGGCATAGTCCGAAGCTCACTTACCATTTTTTTCCTTATCTCCAGGAAAGTCTATGCTGTTCTGGATCTGCAGGACGAATTCAGGTCTTCCAGTCCTTTTCTCATTTTCTAGATGAAGCGGTGATCAGCAATAGTATTATCCAAAGTGCTACAGCTTCCAATCCTTGCTTTTTCTTTTGGCAAGCAGACAAACGTGGGAGGATCTTGGAATCATGCTTCCTGAGGATGAAGATATAGAAGACCTTGATTTGGGGTAAAGAGGCCTCCTGATACCGATTCCGTCTCCGAGTCGCTCATTATTTTTCCTAAATCGTGCAAAAAATCCAATCGAATGAAACACTCCTTCCACTAGAGGCAAACCCCTGATCATAAAAAGCCCTTAAAAGGGCTACCAAGGACCCTTTTACGTGTGCTCTCAGACTAGTTGAAAATTGAATCTGGGTGCTCAGACTCACACGTCTGAACAGTTCAGCAATCATATCTTAAATCGGTAGTTTGTCCGCCACAAATAAAAGTTAAAGTAAAGTTCCTAACTTCGATCTAGCCGGGCTCCCCACCTCTTTCGGTAGGGCGTGGCCAACCCAAATGACCTCGTGGGCCACATAGGATAAAATCTACAATCCCGTGGGCGGCATATAAAAAAAAATGTATCTTTATATTAGATTTGAATCCATTACAAACATTTGTTGGAGTGAAAATTTAAAACAGGCTGATATATTATTGTTTCAATTGTTTTTCATGTATACAAACATAGACAGTGTAATAATAATGCAATGATCAAATAATGTTTAATTTACTTAATTAGTGAGATATCCGTTTCTCAACTCTTTCACTTAGATTTTTCGAGTCGAACTCAACGCATGTGTATTTGCGCAATTGGTGTTGCAGATTTTCCTGCGTTAAGTTTGAGCACGATTTATGTTGATAAATTTCAATTTAGAAAAAAAAAGATTCGCAATAACAGAAGCAGCGTGATAAAATAAGTTATGGAATTTATTTTTTACAAAAAACTCGTTTTAAACAAAAATATTGTACAAAATAGTCGAATTTTGTAAAGTTGTAAAGAATCTTGCGGGCTGCAAAATTATTCAAGCAGCCGCGCGTTGGACACCCCTGTTCTAGGGAATGAATGCGGTATTCTTTCTAATCCTGGTTGAAGCATGAAAATGAAACATAATATTTTTAAAACATACGCTTAGAGAGAAAGAGAAATCTACACTAAAATTAAACATAAAATGTAGAAAACGGAAAAATTTTTTATCATTAGGAATATTGCAGTGATCTTAAAAATAAAAGTATTTTTGTAAGCGAATCGGAATAGCAATGAACAAATAGTTCTATTCATCACATTACTTAAATATACTTTGAGTCTAAAAAGAGAAAATTAAAACAAAAATTTAAAATAAGAAAATTAAGTATACAGGTATTGTAACGTCGTCAGTAGTTAGCACACAAGAAAATTTGTCACAGCCTCATTTTAAAATTAAACAGTATTTAATAGCTTCATATGTTATAAAATATTCATTAAATATGCCAAGCCGGGCGGACAGTCTTTTTCACTGGAGGTCAATCCTTATTCCGAAAGGCACTCGACAATCCCTTCCTTTTCCGGGCTCCTCTCCAGTTTACTCCATGGTTCTCTGTTTCCATCCAGGGCTCCGTCCGTCTCACTCCAGAGCTCTATCTCCAAGCTTCTTCTCCCCCCAAGTCCTCAAAATTCACCCCTTTTAAACACCAGGGGCGGGTCCACCACACGCCCCTTGTCTTCATCATTGGCAGGTCAAAAAAAGTCTGCCCTCGTCCCCGGGCCACTTTCGTCTCCCATTTGCGCGGCAAATATAACACATTCCTCGTCTGTCTGGAATCCAAGGGCGCCATAATTCTCATCCAACTTCTGAAATTTCCATTCATCTCACACCTGGGCCTCATAGCCCTATTCTCTAGGCACCGGCATTCTTTAGCCATTGTAAATTCCAGACCCGATGTCTGCGCTTGTCCGAGGCCAAACAATGACCCCATGGCCACCTGCTCTTGTCACGCAACGTCTGTTTGGGGCCATAAAACTTCGTTTGAAAAGAGGGGTGGGGTTCTCCCCAATCGAAGACGTCACAGTATTAAGAAAAAGTTACATTAAATAATTTGAAAATAAGAAAACAAAATATAATTAAAAGAAGACTTTCCTTGCAGCAGCACCGGATATATTTGTAGAAAACTCCCATACAATGACAAAAAAGCTAGTATAAGCCAGAGATTATGTGATATAAATCTTCTGATTAAAATCCCTTTTTAAACGTTTTAACTTAGATTCCTCTCGTTCCAGTCAAATACCCGTCTTACAATTCCTTTGCTTAAATTAATTCACCGATAGAATTGAATATTGTTAAATTATATACAACCAAAATTCACACAGCCGGATCGGGTCTTCTGAACAAATTACCTATGACTTTAAGTGGGAATATTAAAGAAGAGTTTTCAAAAGACAAATCAAAACCTTTAATTGATTTTTTAAAATCAAGATTCAATTTAATTGTCAATTGATCCAAATGAAGCACGAGGAAGTACGGAACAATGCTTGCGACGGAGGTCTTTTTTTATAGATATTTAAATAAAATTTTGAATCTAAAGGATTTATAACCTATTTCAGCTACCGTAATCCTATTGTTTCCTTCTTGAAATAAAATTCCCAAATATGATTGTATATTTCACACATAAATATTACTTTATGAGTACAGACATATGAATAAATAATTTTACAGGACACTACTAACACATCTTGTTTTTTATTCACCTAACTAAACCTTGAAATAGTATTATAAAATTTGAAGTTATCACTTGTATCTTGTGGTCATAAGCACACACACTTTTTTTTTCCTTTTTTCACGAAACTCTTCTCTTTTTGCATTTGTTCAAGGCAATCTGATTAGAATTAATTATAATTCAATGGAAATGAAAATTAATAATATAAACTTTTAGATCACCACTCATAGAAGTCACTGCGTTTGTTTAAAAGACGCTATACGTAGTGATTCTGGCGTGAACGTTAGTGACATATACACAATGCCTTAGACACTCCAGTAACGGGAAGAGCCTTATAATGGTAATACTTTGGGTGCGTTTATTCGTTGAAAAGGGCACGTTTATTATATAAAATACGAAAATACACCGTGCGAGTTCGTTACGCGTATAGCAAAGGTACCCGCACTCTCTCCAATACCTTTGATATACCCCTTGGTAATCGTCCAATTTTTTAACGGGTATGACTTAAGTATCATGGTGTCCTCCTCTCCCTTTTCCTTCGGCTCGCCATCTCCTCACCATTCGGGGGGATGGGGGCGGGGACTTCCGTTCGGTTTTTCACCTTAACGCAAAACGGCAAATTTCCGATTCATTCTCGCGCGCAAACATGTTTCACTTTAAAAATCCGAAGGAATTTTGATACAGGGCCCCTTTGAAGTGGTTAACCTTGAATTGGAAAGAATGCTCAAACTCGATAAACTCTGCCCCAAGATAGTCCCTGGCAGGGGTCAGGGTGGATTACTATTTCACAGAAAGGAGGGAAAGATTTATTTCTTGCAGCCCTCAGATCCCTCCCCACGCACACATAAACTTCTTTACTTGAGACGTAGAGAAAAATGACCTTGGACATACCCCTTTCGTACTTTGAGGTCACTAAGGTTGTCTTTGCATAAAAGAGAGGTTTCATATACATAGTTTTCGAGACGGGGGAAACGGTTTGGGGGTAAGTATTTGGCGCCTACTACATACAAATGGTGCTTTGGACCAGAGGTGGACAAATAGCAGGCTTCATAGTTTTTTTTACGCCCAGCCCCAATAAAATAAAAAAAAATTCGCCTGGAACCGAGATTTCCTTGAATGAACGATGAGAAAATTTCTTTATATTTCGGTCGATATAAATTCTTGTATGAAGATCAGCAAATTTGTGTGAGTTGGCTGTGATGATAATTTCAACAATTTCACACCTGATTTTAAAGCAAGTTGTAGGAAAGTCGGGGGGAGGATATAAAGGGTACATTTGTTTCATTAAACTGATTCCAGAATGTAATGGGTTTGCAGCTACAGATATGAAAGTAGCACGATAAATAAATTGAATAATACTGCCAATATTTTATTACAAGCTTTTATTTAACTTGCAATGTAATTTGTTCGGATGGAATATTGCAACACAATTTTGAAACTGATGTCTTCAACCGATTGAGCTGAAATTTTGTATACATTTTTAGTTTGGATGGCAGTGCATTTTTGACAATTTATACTCCGATATCGCAATTGGTTAAGATATTAATTAAAACCCTTTTACCACTGTTAGCTTTTTATTTTGCCGAGCAGCTTATCGGATTAAGCTTAAAGAAGTTCCGATTTTTCGAACTTTTTTAAAAAAACCATCTTATTCTTTATGTCCTTCTAAGACAAAAAATAATTACTTTTTCGAAAAGATAATTTATTTTGTCAAGATGCTGTATAATTCTTTTTAAAAAATATTTTCTATTTTTTACGATTTTTTCTATAATGAGTCAAAATCGATGCGTTTTTATGAAAATAATTTCTAAATCGTTCCTTATGAATTTTTTTTTTCGTGTTAATGAATCGTTATTCTGCACTAAGGGTCGAAAGTCCATCATTCTTGTATCATGCTCTTTGATTTTGTCGATTTTCCGGAACAAAACACACTAAAAAAAACTAATTATTGAATAAATAATTAGCATTAATTAATCATTAATAACAAATATTTAATTAAATTTTACGTACTATATACTTTTAATCATAATCAATAGGGGAATAATCAAGGTCTTTGGGGGGGGGTCCGGACCCTTAGACCTTACCTTATGTGCGCCACTGTTTCATGTATATTCTTATTTGTACTAAAAATTTGATTCTATGGGTGACGCATTAAGTTAGGAAATATAGATAAGTTGGTTACAGTAACAAAATGACTGAAAATATATCAAACTGAAATAAACTGATAATTTTTTTTTTTTTCGGTTCAGTTCCGGTTTTCGTTCTGTCTAAAATGATATTTTACGGTTTACGGTTTTAGGTTCGAAGTTAGGTTCATTTCGAAGACCTTCTTGAAAACTCCATCTAGAAAGATTTGAAGCCACTAGTGTACCTAACGCAAAACACTGCGACCGGCAAAAAGACACAAGCAAGAAAAACTTCAACAGGCTATTTGTGGATCATCAAAAGGGCAAAAAACAATACCTTGAACAAAATATAACAGTTTTGCTTGTAATTCCTGTAATTAGCGAAAATGTCTGTCCTTTAATAAAGTCACGCACATTTGAAGCATTTTTAGTTCAATTTGATACGATTTTTTCAAATTATCAAAGAAAATTTGAAAAGTCCCTAAAAATAGGTAAGTATATACTTTCTCTTCATTAAATTATTCACAGAAATTACAATTTTTATCGTGTACAATAAATATATTATTAAAAAAGGGGTGACTCCATTACCCCGCCCGATCTTTAATGTTAGTATCGAGTGCACGCCTTTTCCAAGGTTAAACGAGAGGGAATATTTCTTTTCAGGTCAGCTGGAATGTTTTCAGGTTTTTACCTTTAACCTTGTTTTTAGCACAAGGGGGATGGTCAGCGGCGGTTTGGGGACCAAATAAAAGGGGCAGTGGCCAAATCTTAAGCCAAGGTTTTTCATTTGGAAAAGTTTTAATTGAAAAAAAAAACTAAATTTTTCAGGGGAGAGAAATACTTTACGGCCCGAGACCAAGTAGAGCAAAATTCCCCTTTGGGTTGGTTTTGGGGTGACCGGGGAACAGCTTAATCGGGGTTTAAAAGAATATTAAAAATTTAAATGATTTTTAAAAGAATAAATTTTTTTAAAAAAATTAAAAAATAAAATCATTATAAAAATGCTTAAAAAATAGAGAAAAAATGAAAAAATTTGATCGGGGGGAAAATAAATTTTGAGGAATTGGGTTAAAAAGGGATATAAATTTAATTGAAGTTTTTTCTAATTTTCAAGGAAAAAAGGACCTAAAAAAATAATGATCAAAGATAAAACTTTTAAAAAGATGGGGGTTTTTAAAGAACATTTTTTTTTTAAAGTTTCTTTTTAAAAGCATTCAAAAGTATGGTCCATTCACCAAGATAATGTCCCACAAATAAAAGGTTGGTTTGGAATTGGGGTTTTTCCACACCTTTTGAATTTCCCCTTCATTAAAGTAATTTTAAGTAAAATTTCTTTTTTTGCTCTAAAATTTTAATTTTTTTAAAATTATCTATGGTTTTTAAACTTAAAAAATTTTCCCTTTTTTTTAAATTTTTTAAAACTTTTGTTTTAAAAACTTTTTTTAAACTCGTCAAGGGGGGTTTTTGGGGTTACTTTTAAACTAAATTACTTGGGTATTAAGCTTTAAACCTATACATGTTATACATTTTTGAAATCAGAATTAAATCTACTTATTTTTAAGATAAAAATTGAAAAACTAATTTTTTGAAGGTTAGGAGCATCTTGGTTCTTTGAAGTATTTTTTCAATTTCAAATATTAGCTCACACTCTCTATACAGTCGAACCTCTTTTTGTGCGGTATTTTTTTATGCGATTTCCTTTACGTGCAATTTTTTTTATGTGCGATATTTTTTTTTGTGGTGATGTTTTAATGTTTGTGATGGTTTTTTTTGTTTTAATGGCTTTGGCGCCACTAATGTTTTCTATCTATTTACTAGTGGCGTAACGGAAAATGTTAGGACCTCCCTCCTCCTTGAAAGTCAGGTTTCGCCTTTAATATTTTATAAATTGGGTAAATACGTATTTAGCGTTAGAGTCAAGCCTTGGGCTCCTAGAGTCCCCTCCCCTGATGCGGTATGTCCTGACCTCCCTGTTAAGATGAAAATTAGAGGAAACGGGCCTTGGCCGTTCTTTGAGCGGTTTTAATCAGAGCGCCAGATTTCCCAAAAAAGGAAAAGCATTTTCTAAAATAGAACCGTTTAAGAAAAAAAAAAAGTATAAAATTCCCAAAAGGCTTCAATCGATATAACTGGTTATCGTGAGATTTACAAGCAACGATCACCCGTCCTTCGTCACAAAAACTTATCTTTACTTTGTGTTGCCAATAAATAAATCGATTGAAACTGCCTTTCAAGGGGACGAAAACGATTTTGAACTATTCATTACAAAGGACTTTTGGATTACTATGAAGAGCAATGAATTTTATATGTGCTTTTAAAGATTTTGTATATACAATGAGAAACTATATGTTTTTAAAATGTTTCCATGTGTAATATTTAATTATTTTGTTATAGAAGTACTCTTGCATAAATTTCATAAATAATTGGCATATTTTATAAATGCGACTTTTTTTATGTAGTCCGTATCCAGCGCCGAAAAAAAAATTTATAGTATTTCCACGAATTAGTTTGTTTTATGTAATAATTTATGAAATTTTTGAATATCTTTTTTGTGCGATTTTTTATCGGCCATACCCACAAAAAATTCAACTAAATTTATTTATTTGCTCGAATTTCAATCGTTAATAAAAATAATTTTAAAGGTTAGTTGAAAATTAATAATTTATTTTGGATGCACGTAATTAAATTATTAGAATAAAAAATTAATTGTTAAAACATTTCAAGAATACAAATTACCACAGCCAAATTTTGGCATCATTTTTTGACTTGTTGGCGATAAATTAATAAAGTATTTTATCACTCAAGTGTGTGTGTGGAATTTGTTCTGTCCTACGTATAACATATTTAAATTTTTAAAACAATTAATTAAAAGTGCTACTTTAAAAAAATTTTTCGGTTTTTTCTAATGTAGGGGAAATTGAATTAAAAATTTTTTTAAATTTTTGTGTTTATTCCCTGCATCCCTAATGAAAAAAAAAAAGTATCCTCGCTTTTTTAGAGGGTAAAGGCCTTTGAAATTGAAGCTTTTTTGACCTAAAGGAGGGAAGCGAAAGGGTTTAAAAAAAGCTTAGGAAAGGTTTTGCTTTCACTCCAAAACTCAAGGAACCTTCTGACAAAAGATGGGTGGGTTTCTTCCAAGAGTTTTAAAAAAATTCCCCCCCCTAATTTGTCTTTTCAAAACACATTTAAAATTCTTTCCTCCATGTTTTGTTCTTTTTGCGGGAAATTTGTTGAATTCCCCTTTTAAGGCACAAAAATTGGTTTCTCCAAAAGGGCTTTTTAAAATTTCAAAAATTCTGGTTGATAATTTTTACAAAGAATTTGCTATTTCTGAAGTTATTATCCTTTCTCGAAAAAGGGAAAAAAAAAAAAAATTAAAAAGTATTCGTACCAGCTTTCTACGAGGGACTTTAGCGCTCTTGCCTCAAATTTCGAAGCAGCGTTGGTGACGAAGTAAAAAAAAGTAAGAAAATTTATAATCTAAGAATTCAAGAGAAATTTAAACAAAGCGTTCTCAATGGATAGAGGTTTGCATCAAACCTTACTACGTTCGCACATACTCAATCGATTGAGCTCTTCTGCACAAAAAGTCATCAAAAGAATGGTCACTTCTACACAAGTAGTCTCTAAAGGAATCGCTACAGAAGAAGACATCAATAGATTTTCTCTTTATACTAAAATACATCAATGGAATTGCCTCTTCTACACAAGAAGACATGAATAGAATTGCCTCTTCTACACAAGAAGACAGGAATAGAATTGCCTCTTCTACACAAGAAGACACTAAAAGAATTGCCTCTTCTACGCAAGACACGGGAGGACTTGACACTTTCAGAAAATTAACTGAAGGAATCGACTTTTCTACAAAAGAAGCTGTAGGCATCTACTTTTCTACGAAAGAAGCTGAAGGAATGTTCTTTTCAACAAAAGAAGCTGAAGGAATCTACTTTTTGAGAAAGAAGCTGAAGTAATCTACTTTTCTACGAAAGAAGCTGAAGTAATCCACTTTTCTACGACGAAAGAAGTTGAAGTAATCTACTTTTCTACGAAAGAAGCTAAAGTAATCCACTTTTCTAAAAGGAAGAAGCTGAAGGAATCTACTTTTCTACAAAAGAAGGTGCTGAAGGAATCGACTTTTCTATAAAAGAAGGTACTGAAGGAATCGACTTTTCTACAAAAGAAGCTGCTGAAGGAATCGACTTTTCTACAAAAGAAGCTGCTGAAGGAATCGACTTTTCTACAAAAGAAGCTGCTAAAGGAATCGACTTTTCTACAAAAGAAGCTGCTGAAGGAATCGACTTTTCTACAAAAGAAGCTGCTGAAGGAATCGACTTTTCTACAAAGAAGACTGCTGAAGGAATCGACTTTTCTACAAAAGAAGCTGCTGAAGGAATCGACTTTTCTACAAAAGAAGCTGCTGAAAGAATCGACTTTTCTAAAAAAGAAGCTGCTGAAGGAATCGACTTTTCTACAAAAGAAGCTGCTGAAGGAATCGACTTTTCTACAAAAGAAGATGCTGAAGGAATCGACTTTCTACAAAAGAAAATGCTGAAGGAATCGACTTTTCTACAAAAGAAGATGCTGAAGGAATCGACTTTTCTACAAAAGAAGATGCTGAAGGAATCGACTTTTCTACAAAAGAAGATGCTGAAGGAATCGACTTGCCTACAAAAGAAGATGCTGAAGGAATCATTTTCCTCCCAAAAGGGAAAGGGTTAAAGGGAATCGACTTGCCTAAAAAAGGGCTGCGGGGAAGGAATCGACTTGCCTACAAAGGAAGCTGCTGAAGGAATGGGACTTGCCAAAGGAAGTGCTGAAGGAATCGATTTTGCCTACAAAGGGAAGCTGTTGAAGGAATCGACGCCTAAAAAGGGGAAGCTGCTAAAGGGAACCGATTTTGCCTAAAAAAAGGAAGCTGCGGGAAGGAATCGACTTGCCTACAAAGGAAGCTGCTGAAGGAATCGATTTTGCCTCCCAAAAGAAAAAAATGCTGAAGGAATCGACTTGCCTCCCAAAAGGAAGTTGTTTGGAAGGAATGGGATTTGCCCAAAAAGAAGATGCTAAATTTTTAATGGACTTGCCTACAAAAGAAGATGCTGAATTAATGGATTGCCTAAAAAAAGAAGATGCGGGGAATTAATGGATTTTCCCAAAAAAGAAGATGTTTGAATTAATGGATTTTTCCCTAAAAAAGAAGATGCTGAATTAATGGACTTGCCTACAAAAGAAGATGCTGAATTAATGGACTTCCCTTTTCCAAAAGTTTGCGGGGAATTTAAAATTGGATTTTGCCTCCAAAAGAAGATGCTGAATTAATGGATTTGCCTACAAAAGAAGAGGGAATTAATGGACTTGCCTAAAAAAAGAAGATGCTAAATTTAAAGGTTTTGCCTAAAAAAAAGAAGATGGAATTTTTATTTTTGCCTACAAAAGAAGATGTGAATTAATGGACTTGCCTACAAAAAAAAATGCTGAATTAAGGACTTGCCTAAAAAAAGAAGATGCTGAATTAATGGACTTGCCTACAAAAGAAGATGCTGAATTAATGGACTTGCCTACAAAAGAAGATGCTGAATTAATGGACTTGCCTACAAAAGAAGATGTTTGATTAATGGATTTTCCCCTACAAAAGAAGATGCTGAATTAATGGACTTGCCTAAAAAAAGAAGATGCGGGAATTTGGACTTCCAAAAAAGAAGATGCTGAATTAATGGACTTGCCTACAAAAAGAAGATGCTGAACTAATGGACTTGCCTAAAAAAAGAAGATGCTGAACAAATTTGGATTTTGCCTACAAAAAAAAGGGATGCTGAATTAATGGACCTACCAAACAAAAGAAGATGCTGAATTAATGGATTTGGCCCCCAAAAGAAGATGCTGAATTAATGGACTTGCCTACAAAAGAAGATGCTGAATTAATGGACTTGCCTACAAAAGAAGATGCTGAATTAATGGACTTCCCTAAAAAAGATATGCTAAATTAAAAGGATTTGGTTTAAAAAAAGAAAAAATGCTAATTAATGGTTTTGCCTAAAAAAAGAAGATGCTGAAGGAATGGACTTCCCTTTTTACAAAAAAAAGATGCTGAAGGAATGGACTTCCCCTTAAAAAAAGATGTTTTGAATTAATGGACTTGCCTAAAAAAGATGCTGAAGGAATGGATTTTGCCTCCAAAAAGATCCCAAGGAAAATGGTCTTGCCTAAAAAAAAGATGCTGAAGGAATGGACTTGCCTACAAAAGATGCTGAAGGAATGGACTTGCCTACAAAAGATGCTGAAGGAATGGACTTGCCTACAAAAGATGTTTTGAAGGAATGGATTCCTGAAAAAGATGCTAAAGGGAAAATTTTTGCCTACACCAGATGCTGAAGGAATGGACTTGCCTACACCAGACGCTGAAGGGTGGATTTTCCTACACCAGACGCTGAAGGAATGGATTTTGCCTACACCCGGGCGCTGAAGGAATGGACTTGCCTACACCAGACGCTGAAGGAATGGACTTGCCTACACCAGACGCTGAAGCAATCGACTCTTCTACTCAAAAAGTCACTAAAAAAAGTGAATCTTCTACAAAAGAAACTATAGAGAAGACTACAAAGTTAAAGAATCGAGCACTTTGGAAAGAAAATAAATCTGTCAGAATTTCACGCCATGCAACTGTTCAAGGGATGCCAAAAAGATGAAAAAAAAACTCTGAATTATGGTGAGAATAGGAAAAGATTCAACGGAAAGTTGAAGAAAACCCGTGGAAGAAAAACTAAAATGTCCGGAAAAATTTATAAGGAATTTGTTTCACTTTTCTTAAGTTTCCTTGGCGTGTTTGCATTTATAGTAATTTTATGGACTTCTTATAACACTGCAAAGGAAAGAAATCTGTTATTTGAAAATGTGATTGGATTGCTGCACGCCGATTCCGTGGAAAACGGGGATCTGGCAAAAATATACGCAACAGCGAACTTGCTTGGACGTGCTGATCTTATTAAAAAATCTTCCTTTCAATTCCAAGCCAATTTGACAGCTTCTAATGTGTGGATCGCGCATTATTTGGCGGACACAAATGATGATATTGACCTTAAAGAAGCAGTTGAGGAGTACTTATTGGAAAATGCAAGCAAAACAATAGGCAATTCAACCTGGCGAGAAGAAGTGAATAGAAAGATCGATTTTCGTAAAAACAAATTGAGATCCCTCCTGAAGTAATCTGTGATGGATAACCCATCTTTTTCATCAAACTGTAAGTGTTTTTCTTTCGACCATTACATTCTTTTTGATGCTTTTAAAATATAAATGTTATATGAATTTAAATTCTGAAAGCGAGTGAAGTAATAAGTTTCAATGTTGACAATACCACAGTTGTATACATTTAGGTTATATTGATGTATTTATAACTGTATTTGTGCAACTATATTTTCTGTTTTTTAATTATACATCCAAAATTATTCGTTTATTCTCTGTAAAAAGGTTGATACTGTGTTAATAAGTTAAAAAGAAATAAGTTATTTGTGCAGAATTTGTGTGCATTTGGTGCTGATATAATACAATCCTATTTCGCTTACTAACGTACCGTGCCCCCCAAAATAGATTCGCGCAGTTCTTTCATTTTTTGAAGCATTGTAGATTAATTTGATATTTTAACAAGTTTTCAAATGTTAAGTTAATGTGGTAAAAATGAATATTGAGTTACATTATATGAAATACGAAAAAAAGAACATTTAGGTATAGGTTTTATTTGAATTTTTTTCTTTTTCCCCTTTGACGTCCCTTTAAAAAAAAATTTTTTTTGGGTTCCCGGAAGTTTTTTATTTATCTTTTGATTAAATGATTTCATAAATTGATGGCTTTTAAATATATATGTTATCGGCAAAATATGAAACCCGGGATTCTTTTAGAATGCCTTAAAAAACTTCCGGGAATGTTTTAAAAAGATTCTTATTTCACACATTTCTAAACATTTTTATAAATGCCTAATAGCCGGGAAAAAATGAAATACATCTCCCATTCTTTTTGAATATTGTGCGCGAGACTTTTAAGCGTACTCTTCAAAGGGTCAGAATTTTTTCAATTGCACATTGAGTATTTTTACACTCCCGAACAAAAACCCCAATTTTTAAACTTATTCAGCAAAAAAAATTTTTTTTTTAATAAATATTAAATGATATTTTTGTAAATTTTTTAGTATTTTATAAAATTAAAAAAAAATTTTTTTTATTTAAATTTTTTATTAGTAAAATTATTTAAAAAATTTTTCTTAATTAAAAAAATTTAAAAAAATTATTAATTCAAATTATTAATGATTAAAATTAATTACTATTTATTACAATTAATTAATTTTTTTATTTAATAATTATTAATAAAAATATAAATTTATCATTAATAAAAATAATTAATACTTAAAATTTATTAATTAATTACGATTAAGAAAAATAAATTTATTATTTAAATTATATAATTAATTTATTCTAAAATTATTATTAATTATTAAAATTTTTATTAATTTATTAAAATTTTTATTAATTTATTAAAAATTTTATTAATTTATTAAAAATTTTATTAATTTATTAAAATTATTATTTATTATTAAAAATTTTTAAAGAAACATAGAAAATTATTTTAATAAACTTAAATAAACTTTTTTTAAAAAAAAGATTTTTTAAATATTTTATAAAGTTATAGAAATTTAAATTAATAATATATAAAAAGACTTTTTTATTATATTAATTATAAAAAAATTTTTTTAATTAAAAATATATTTTATAAATTATTTTTGTTGTATATAATATTTTATTTATAGGATATTTGTACACATTAAAAAACTATTTGTAACTAATTTTTATATAAAATATCATTTAATATTTTTATTATTTTATTATAAATATTGTTTATTAATATAAAATAAATTTATAAAATTTAAATAAATATTTATATATAAATAATTACAGTAATTTTACTTTATAAAATAAAAATAATTACAAAAAATACTTTTAATATTTAAAAAACCCTTTTCATAAATAAATTTTTTAAATTTTTAAAAAAATAATTAAAAAAAAATTTATTTTTTATAATAATACGGATAATAAAATTAAAATAATTTACTATTTTTAATTTTTTTAAAATTTCATTAAATTATTTTAAAAAAATTTGAATTTAAAATGTGTCTTGAATGAACCAAACCCTTTACATTTTTCCCTAAAAGCACATTCAAATAAATCCAGGCAAAAGTATAAAATAATTCTTTATTTCATACTTTGTGAAAGTGGGCATTTAAGAAATGCCCTTTTTTTTGCCAAACATTTATAATTAAATTAGAAAGTTGAAAATTTTTTAAATCAAAAGCATTCAGAGGGTTTTCATTCCGGACCAAAAATTAATTGGAAAATTTTTAAGGTTTAAACCCTCATTTTTTAAACGAGGAAATTTTAGAAAAAAAAAAAAAACATAGGTGTTTCTTTTTTTTTACCAGTTTTATTAGAGTGTAAATATCACAACAAATAATTTGTAATTTATGAATTATAACAGAATATAAAGAATAACAAAAAAGTAAAGCAATATCTTTATTTAAATCACTAGAAAGTATAAATATCACAATTCAGTCTGTAGTATTACAAATTTTTGAAATGTGATCTTATAAACACATAATGCATCAGTTGTACTGTCATTAAACCTGGAACGTAATATTGTGCAAAATTACCAGTGTCAAAAAACCTTTTTTCGGATCTACGTGGTGGTGGCACGAAATGCGGATGTATTTTTTAAAATGTGCGATATACTCATATAAATAGTGAAACCAAACTGCAGTATTATCAACTGATTTTTTTTATGTTCTGTTAGGTTGTTCTATTCATTATTACGGGTTATTATTTATGAGTATATATATAATGAATCTGAAAAAAAAATTTCGAACTCAAAGTATGATATGCAAATACAATGTGAATAACAAACTGACCAATTTCAAATATAGAAATATTCCCACTTTCTTCACAACTCAACTTTTTTTTTCCGATACGAATATAGACTACGAATCCTCCCAGGCAGTATCGTTGAGCTGAAATAGGATGTTTTGGCCCACCCCCTTTGGATCATTCATATATTTTATCACTTCTCTTGATTGTGCGATACAATTTTATATTCACAGGGAGGACATAAAAACAAAAACTTATACTATTTTGCAATGCTGGTGATCCCTGCAAAAAAAAAATATCCCGTTTATCACAATTTGATGTAAAATTCTTTTTTTCCTAATTTTTTTTATTTGCTCTGTGTTATGTATTGCATAGAACCACCTAAATGATTGTGTGCATAAAACATTATATTAAATAGATAAATTATCTGCATATTTATCAATTCTACTTTAGTAAAATTTGCTTACAACAATTAGTGATAATATATTGTTTACCATATTACTTGTATGATTGAATTAAAAGTTATTGCAGTAAATAATATCTATTTGAGTAGAGAGAGAGAGTTACCATAAGAGCAATCAATGATTTCATACCAAATTTGATGAGATGCAACAAAATGTCACTGTGTGTGTGTGTGTGTGTAAAATAAGGAAACAAACTATGTGCAAATGATGTATATATGCTTTTTAAGTCTGTATTTTTAAATCATGTAGAATAAATGATTTCTTTGTATTCCTGGTTATTTGTCATTTATTCTTATAGAATTTTAAGGCGGGAAGAGAATTATCTCCGTAACACAGAAAATAAATGAACTCATACGAATCATACTTTTTGATTTGTTTGTATTTTGAGTAGAAATCACCCTTAAAAGTTGATCTTAAAAATTTCAGCTCTAACGTTGCCCAATTGAAAAAGTGACCATTTTTTTTTGGAAAAAGGACAAAAAAATTTACAACGTAAAATGTATGAAACATTGTAAATTTTTCGAATGTATGAATTTTATTAACTCAAACAAAAAGACGCCAATTACGCTTTTAGTTATTTACTGTAACGACTATTTTTCCATTTAATGATTTATTTATTTATTTTGACATATCATTTTCAAAATTTTTGGAAGTTTCGACAAAAAAAATTTTTTTACTGAATTTTGCGGGAGCATTAAAAAACTAATATATTAGCATTCGTCTTGATTTTTCGTTTTCCAAAAAACATTGCCAACTGAAAAAAAAATTTTAACGCGTTTTTTCAGAGCGCACAAAGTTTCACAATAATAACTAAATTTTCATATGGAATATGTTCATTTTTGAAATAGTTAAAGTATTTTCACCCATCTTTTATCAATTTCAACATGTTGATTTTCCAGTTCTAATTTATTATAATTAAAACATGCATTCAGTCGTCTTTCTCCAAACAGGCCATAGTCATCTATTTTAATATCATGCATTTCTTTCGATAAAAACTCAACACAATTTTCTACATTGCCAACTTTATTTGCGATGAAGTCAAAAAACACCACTGAAAACTGTTATTTCCTGTGATATTTGTTTTAGACTAGTCTTCGACATATTGTAAATATGTTTGGTCTATCACTGAATACAAAGATTAACGGATCGGTTGTAAAATATTGAAAAGGAGGACACTTTTCGAGAAAGGACAGAATCTATAAAAGGAGGACGATTGGTCACCTTAATAATAACAAATATATATTAAAAGAAAATTTTGTTTGAAGGAGAGTCTGTTTTAGAACTTTACCCTTTTTTTTTTCCTAATGAATATTTATATTAGAATTTATTTACATCTAAAACTTTTTTTGCAAGGTGTGTATATGTGTTCCTAAAACTGACGAGGTTTTTTTCTTTTTTATTTCTAATGCAGTTTGTTATACAGAAACTGGTCTCATTATGCCAGTGATCTTCAAACTATTTCAACTCAAGCAATCCCTAGAGCTAGGAGTTTTTGTGGAACACCTAAAAGTAGAAAGTATTTTCGTGGAATCACACACACACTTACATTTAAAAGAACATATCTTAAAATATATAATATTTAAAGTAGATCAACATGTTATAGGTATTAAATGTAAAGACCATTATAAAAAAGTATGGCATTTATTACAAAATTTTACACTACGTTAAATGTGCAATTTACTAATTATTAGTATTACTCTGTAATCCACACACACAAGTGTCAGCTACCCTTGCATTATGTTTAGTAACTGGGATATGTGCTTGCAATTTTTCACACAAACTGTTGAAGTCTAGTTCTATTGAGAATCGCTGTACTCGCATTAAATATTCTGAATTTTATTCGTTTCTATACTTAGTTTTTGTATCCACTCACATTGAGAAGCATTTTTCACTTAGCATATACATTGTTCTGAATGGCATTAAAATGGGAACTAGTTTGACAGAGGGGGGGGGAAAAGCGAAAACCCACTGCTTGGCGTAAAAAAATCCCCCAAAAAGCGCTTCTTTTACTAATTGGAACCCAAATGGTGGTTGGCCAATAGGAACGCTCCCTCTTTTTTCCCCTTTCCGTTTTCCCCCTAATTTTTTCCGTTTTTTTTTGATGGGGTTTTTTAAAATTGGGGGTGGGTTGGGGCTTCCCCCCTTTTGTTTTTTCGGTACTGTTTTTTGAAAAAAGGCTGCATTATTTTATTAATGTTCTCTTTTTAATTTTAAATTTTTATTCTTAAATTTTAATTACTACTTTTAATTTTTAATAACCCTTTTTAAAAAATGGGCAAGGGGTATAACTCTTCACAGTCATCTTTAAATTCCAGGATAGGAGATTAGAGTCCGACAGGACTAAGTGTTCCAAATATATACCCCAACGACGAATCCAATATGGCGGCCTAGCGGTAATTTAACGATACACAATAATTTTAAAGAATTGTTTTGAAACACATTTCAATGTATTTCAAACCAAGGATATAGGAAGAGATTGAGAATAAAGTAGATCAATCAATCAATATAAATAATGAATATCAATATTATGTAATAAAAGTAAAAGTATAAAAATTTGTATTATAAGCAGCATATAAGAATCTTACAATATTATTTTATCGTAATTATATATAATATTCATACAGAACGATTTAATAACAGTTATTAGAAATAATAATCATATAATATAATTTAATTTTTTTTTAAAAAAGAATAATCACATCAATTGAAAAAAAAAAATTATGAAAGATTATTTATTACATAATTATAAATAACATCATAGTTATAAATAAATAACATAAGAATACCTATAAATAAACAAAAATAATTATAAATAGATAACAATATTAATTATAAATAACAAAATATGTAATTATAAATAAATATTAAGAGAAACACAATTATAAATAATGAATATTATATGATTATTACACATAGTAATAATTATTTTTGTTTTAAATTATAATTAAATAAATCAAATATATGTTAAAATTAAATTAAGAATATAAATTACAAAGTAGTGAAAGGAATATGAAACTTGCACTGCAAGTTCCTTCAACAATTTCATCGAAAAAAAACCCGAAAAAAAAGCTTTTTTAAAACAAAATAAACGTTTATAGCGATAATTAAAAGCACAACATTATTCTTCTAAAAAAAAAAAAATATTCATTCCTTTTTAGAAATATCCATATTCGAAAATAGCACAGAATGAAAAGAAGGCAAAACAATAGAGCAATTACACTAAAAAGGGTTAAATTTTTTACAGAAATCAATTAAAATCGTCTAAAATTTAAATGTTATGGGGAAAAAACCAATAAAAGTTATTTCTAATATACGTTATCTCCATGGCAACCACATCGGCAGACGATAAAAATATTAAGGTAACCATATTGTAATGTTATCGCCCATCTTGGCGAACATAAACAACTTGGCACTATTACCCCCGATATCAAACTAGCACCTTAAAATGTTTATAGCCCTAAAAAAAACTTTTTTTTTGCATGAGAGAGGTAATTTACAACTTAAATTTTGGTTCTGTTCTTGTTTAAATTTAGATTTTTAACATAGATTCTGTTGAAATGTTCTGTTTTTCCACAAATATTAAAAGGTGCATTTTCCCATTAGGAAACTATTTAATTTTCCAGGACATTGTACAAAAACTATTCACAATCTATTAAATATATATATATATATATATATATATATATATATATAGTCGAACCCCTGTATTGCAATTTTTTTTTATATAGCGAACTTTTCCGGGAAACCCTTTAACATTTTCACGATTTTTCTTTGTAAAATAACCTCTCTATAGCGAATTTCTATATAAAAAGCTTTTCCTTTTGTGATTCAATTTTTGCTCTCCGTCTTTTTTTTTTCCAAAGTATTTTTGAAAAAATTTCAAGTTTCTCTTTTTAATATATTTTATGATGGTAATAAATCTTGAACTGGTTTTATTAGATCCTAACTCGCCGAGAGCAATAGCTTAGTGTTTATCCCAAAGGGGGGCAACCGAAACCCCCTTGCCCCGTTCATTTAAAAAATCTTCGATATCTTTAAATGGGTTGTCCGTGTAAATTTTAAAAAATTTTAAGTTTAATATTACTTTTTTTTAAAATTTTAAAAAGTCCCAAAAAGCATTAATTTTAGTATAAAATATTTTCTTAATATTGGAAGTATAGTAAACTCTTCGATATTCTTTTTCTTTTCAGTTTTTCTTTTTCGATAGGTAAGATATATAAAATAAACATATATTAATTTTAAAAAATGTGTGATTAATTACTTTTTTTAAGATATAGTGTTTATGAATTTAAAAATTGGTTTTATGTGGTTCATAAATTATATATTAAAAGATGAACCTCTAAAAAACGAATTTTCCATATAACGAACTTTTCTCCGGGATTTAGCGATGTGACGAAGCATCTCTTTCCCCTATTTTCCAACAGATCCCTTGCCGACAGAAGCTGCGAAAATTCCGGGAATTTCCCTAATTGCTGGGAAGGAATTTCGTAGCTGGGTGGTCGAGTTTCGGCACCTTTTTTGCCCAGCTGACCGGACTGTTAAAAAGAGGTGCCTTATCATTGTGTGTTCATTTTCCCAGAACTCGGTGACGCCGTCGCGGCTGAGATCACACAAAGGTACACCCAGCCTTGGCGCCTCTTTGGGGCTAGCGGAAACGAGACCAAATTTGGCGCGGCAGAGGGGTAGGACGATCAAAGGAGTCGAGACCGGAAGGCGGCAGCAGGAGGATGGGGACTGAGGCCGACAAAGAGATGAGCGGTGGCTGACTAGGAGAAAGAGATGATATAAAACGGGCGAGAGAGTCGGACGAGAAAAAAGACTGGATCTTTGAAGGGAGCGGTTCGGCCGTCCCTTGAGCGATGGGAAGAGCGATAACGAGCCCGAAGTACAGGGGGTCTCCTGGCGAAAAATGGGAAACGGGAGAGAGTACGGAAGAGACCCGAAGTGATTCACGGACCAGCCCGCGAAGAACGGCGGCTCCTGGCTGGAAAATCCCGGAAAACGGAAGAGTGCAAAAGAGCTCGAATTTATATTGAACTGTAATTAGAATATACCCTTTTATTTATTATTTTGATGAATTTCATGTTGAAATAAATAGTTAAACCAGAGCTGAGAGAAGTCATTACAGCGACTTCGTTATATACGAAACCGGCTGGTCGAACCTCTATATTGCGAACTTTTTCCTGGAACCTTGAACATTTCACGATTTTCTTCGTAAAATAATCTCTCTATAGCGACGTGCATTTTCTATATAACGAATTTTTTCTTTTGTGATTCAATTTTTTTTCTCTTTATTTTTAACGTATTTCTCTGAACATTTCAAGTTATTCTCTCTTTAATACATTTTATGGTTTTTCATAAAATCTTAAACTAGTTTTATTAGACCCCTAACCCCCGGAGAGCCAAAAGTTCTGGATTTTTTCAAAAATAAACAACCCTTTTACTGTCAGTTTATTAAATATCTTTGATACCCCCTTTCCCCTCAGTGGAGTTGTCCCGTGCCCCCGTGTTCAAGTTATAAAATAATGTATGTTTAATATTACTTGTGTGCTTTAAATTAGAAAATGTCCTTAAATTTCGTTAATGTAAAATTATTTTCTTAATATTGAAAATACAGTGTATTCTTTTTTCTGGTTTTCCTTGCAGTTTTTCTTTCTTCTTTTTTTGATGGGTAAGAAATAAACATATATTAATTTAAAAAAGGTGTGAATGATTACTTTTATTAATATATAGTGTTTATGAATTTAAATTTTTTTTTGGGTTTATAATGATATTAAAGATTAACCCTGTATAACGAACCAAAAACCTTTTTCAGGATTTAGAGACTTTGTTATATAGCGGTCCGACTGTATTATTAAAAAAATTATGAATGGGGTCGCAATGAACATTCCTTTCTTCTATATAATGTCCGGTGCCAGCTTTTCTAAGGGGGACAAGGGTAATAAATTTTAGTAGATAAAAAAGAGCCACAGGGTGTTTTTTTTAGTGTTAAGGATACTATAAATTAAAATAAAAAGCGGGGGTTTAAAATAATCTCTAGTGTGTAACATGTGATATGTTATCGTAGTAAATATGCAATAGTAACTTTAAAACTGAAAAAAAAAATCAGTATGATTTGAAATAATTTTCTATCGAATAGTTATATCTTTAATGAAAATTTTATTTATTTATCACAAGAACTAATGCAATTTTTTTATCAAATATTTTTTTTGTTCAATTTGGGGAACAGTGGATACAATAGACATGAAAATGGACAAACAGGGATTTCGGTGGCCACATAAATTTCTCCAGTTGAGCGTAAGGATCTAGGGTTATCCTGAATAAGACTTGCTGATATTTGCGAAGTAGAGTAAGAGAAAAAACAAAATCAGTTTTAAATTCAAAATTTTTTGAAATTTTCTCTTTAACAATAAAAAAAAAGCAATTTCTGGGGTTTTTTTTGCCAAAACATTCTGCTTTGGATACACCCCATCTCTGCTAATCACAAAATCTTTAAAAATTTTTAATTGGCAGAAAATGTTTAAAAAATTAAAAGGAAAATCAAAAATTACCCGCGTGTAATAAGTTAGTTTTTTTAAAAGCTTTTTTTTAAACACAATTAAAAATAATATATTGACAGCGACGAATTAATCTCCAAAATATGAAAAAGATACGCACTAAAATATTTAATTCGAATAATTCCTTAACTTATGTATTTTCTTAAGAATGTTGAACTTTGGAACACTCTCAACAGTAAACATAATTATTAATATTTTTAAAATATAAATTAACCTCAAATTTCTTACACAACGGTCCTGAGATTTTTTATCTTGGGTTTATCCGAATAAGCTTCAAATCTTTTGAAATACTAACTCTAACAATAAAAAAAACCCCCACTAAACATGGCCCCCTTTGCGGGGGGTGCAAACCCCCTTTCTCATTGGAAAAATCAAATAGGGGCGCTTGCGTCATTTCCCTGTAAAAACTTCCGTCCTTTTGACGAAACCACTCCGAAAAAATTCAAATCGAGGGGAAAGGGTGTTTCACATCAAATACGCTTGTCTCACCTCAATCAGTCCTTTTTTCGAAGAAATGGCTATTTCTTCTCTTACATTTTCGGGATCATTTAACGGGGGGCTTAGCTGGATATCGATAGCACAGGGAACCCAAAATGTGTAAGTAAAACCTCCCAAAAAGAAAGCAGTCCACAAGGAATTTGGAAACGGGGCCCACTCAGGACTAGATACGCCAGTGAATAATCTCGGTAATTATTTCTTGTTTTCAATTTTTTTTAATTTTTGGACAATATATATACAGTCGGACCTCTATTAACGAAGTCGCTAAATCTCAAAAAAAAGTTCGTTATGGGGGTCCCTCTTTTCAAACTTTTATATAAAAACAAAAAATTTTTAAACTCAAACACTTTATTAAAATTAATTATTCCACCTCTTTATAAATAAATATATATAATTATTTTTATCTTGCTTATAAAAAAAGAAAAAGTAAGAAAGAAAACCAAGGCAAAAATTTCTTGACGCCTTTATCCCCTTCCCAAAAATTTAAATTTTTTTCTTTTATGCTCAAGCACTTATGTTTTGACGTTTTTTGAGACAAAAGAAATTACCCCTTTGGGTCAATGAACACTACTCAGGGACTGAGACAACTCCGATGAGGGGGACAAGGGGTTTGAAGTGTTTCACTGAACTGGACAATGAGGGTTAAGGTTACTTCTTTGGGTGAAACGCCCAGAATTTCTACTTTCGGGGAAATTAGGCACCCCTTAAAAACCCGCAAAATTTTTAAAAAAAAAAAGTGTTAAAAGAATAACTTTAAATGTCCCGAAATATTAAAAAAGAGAAAAATTGAATCACAAGAGAAAAAGTTCGTTATATAGAAAATGCACAAGAAAAATGCCTGCGAATATGTGTCGAACTTATATGAACATTTTTCGGGCAAATATCTTTTTACAAGCAAGTCTCGGATCGAGCAAGAGGATTATCCATGTCTTGGCGCAGAGCTTCCCAAACTTTTTTTATCTCATAGACCCTTGCCATTTTTTCGGTTAGGGGGGAGCCTCTATTTATCAATATTGAACTTTTCAAAAATTTTTCAACTTGAATGTTTTTTAAATTTTGCGAGCTCGAAAAGATTTAAATTTCTAATAATATGAAGTTCGTGTTTATTGCCACCTGTTCGGCAAAGGTCGATCAACCCCACGAAATTCATCATGGAAAAGGGCTAATGACGCATTGTTCCCGACTTTGAAGCACCATCAGGTGCAGAAGGGTAGTTTGTTTAATTTATTCCATTTAAAAATTAATCAACCAAAAATTTTTTTTAATGGGAGGGATGAATCGTCTTCTTTAAAAAAAGTTTCAACATTTGCATCAATCGTCAGGTTTAACTCTAAATCCTGGGGTTTGTAGTATCAGTTTTTTTCTTT
Source organism: Trichonephila inaurata madagascariensis (assembly GCA_019973955.1). Taxonomy (NCBI): domain Eukaryota; kingdom Metazoa; phylum Arthropoda; class Arachnida; order Araneae; family Nephilidae; genus Trichonephila; species Trichonephila inaurata. The sequence continues at coordinate 41,103 of BMAV01002970.1, forward strand.
CTTTTTCTATTTTGGGTTTGGCAACCGTCGAAACTCCTTCCCATAAAAAAAGCAATTAAAACTTTCTCAAGATATTCTATAATTCAGATAAATAACAGGCAGTAGCGCACACAGGAATTTTTAAAAAGGATGGGGGGAGGTCAGCGTAAAAAGTCCCCATTCTTTTTATCATCTTTTTTTTTCGATTTTCTGGAACAAAAAAATTATTGAATAAAAAATTGGCATTTATTAAAAAAAATAAGTATTAATAACAAATCCTTAATTAATTTTTACGTACTATATATTTAAAAAATAAAATAATCGGAAAAATCAAGGGCTTTGGGGTTTCGGCCCCTAGGCTTCTCCCTGATAACAGGAATCCCTTTTTTTAAACCCAAAAAATTTTGACAACAAATTTTAAATTTTTTTCTTAAAGATTTTTTAGTGTCTATTTCAATCAGTTCCTCTTATAATTTGACATTCTTTTCTCGGTGGGATCATATGAATTCATTGTTTACTGCTGTATCACCATAGTAAAACGTTCTCAAATCCAGTTTCAAAATCTGAATAAAGGGCATTTAAATGTTGAGCGTAGGTTAAAACGTCAATTCCCCCTGGCAGATTGTGAGAAATTGGGAAAATTCGCGGTGTACAGTATTTATTACTTCTGTAGTTTCATTGGGGCAAGAAGCGCTGCAATGATGGACCTCGTTTTAATAAAATTTATGTTGATGCCTTGGAACTCTGCAAATTAATCTCATTAAATTTAGTAAATGTATCTGTTAAATAAGTAAATCTGGTTTCCACGTTTAAAGTCCTGATCTGGTTTAATGGACCCTGTTTTGTACCTCAGGCCCCAAAAAATTTTTTTTTCTGCTGATGTGGCCCCCTTTCGGGGTTTCCGCCCCTGGAGTCAAATAAATGGTCAGATATCACCGTTTTGGCGGGTTGCGAAAGAAGAAAATCTTTGAGGCCCACTATTTGCTAACCCCCGACCCAACCCCCGTTTTCAGATAGGGCACGGAAACCCCACCCCCAACAGCTTTCCCTCCAAAAAATTTCCCGTATGAAACCTCCCACTATTCTAAAAATTTGATGGTCCGGGGCACCGGCCTATTTCAGAAAAGGGGGAAAAAAGGGAAAAACCCTTACGGAATGAAAATCAAATACCGAGGGTCTCACCCAATGGTGGGGATAAACGTGCCCCCCAAACACAACGTTCTTTTCGAAACAGAACGCCCGGGGGGTGGAGGGAGAAGCGCGGAAGGGAAAAGGACGGCCGGGCAATCAATCAAGGTGACAATTCACCAAATGAATAATAGGGAAAGATGCGTTGTTCGAGACTACTTGTGATGTTGAGGTGTGAAAAGAGTGTATCGTGTTTATGAGGGGGGGAAGCGGATTTCTCCACTTCTTGGGTACATATTTAATTTTTTGGATGAGGGTAAGTAAACAATGTTTGTGCTTTAATAATTGGATTTTCATGAGATTCAATATATTTAAAAACATTTCTAGAGAGTTTAGTAATGTAGTTAGAAATCGGCTCCATGTGTAGGTCGTTGTGTATGACGGGAATTTATTTTGTTGAATACGCGATTTATTTATTTTTTTTTTTTTCGTCATTTTATTTTGAACTACTTGTATTTTTTTCATGTGGGTGGCAGCCGCCGCTCCCCAAACCGGGGAAGCGTACGTGATCACTGGGCGCAAAACTTGTCTATAAAGGATAACTCCCACTTTTTGTTGTCACACTTCAGTAAAAGACAACCTTAGCACAGCTTTGAAGTAAAGGGGTACATCCAAGGTCACTTTGAAAGTACGTCTCTCCCCCTGAAATGGGGGAGAAGGTTTGTCGCCACAAGAAAAGAGAAAATAAAACTCTCCCTCCTTTCTTTGAAATAGTAATCCACCCTGATCCCCCGCAAGGGACTTGGGAAGAATTTGTTTTCGTCCATACATTCCGATTCAAGGTTACCCTCGTTTTTCTAGAGCAGGGGTTGCCAACACAAATGACCTTGCGGGCCACTTCGGAAAAACATTATAATCCTCTGCGAGCCGCATATAAAAATATATCTTTATATTAGATTTGGACCCATAACAAACATTTGTTGGAGTGAAAATTTAAAACAATGTATTCATTAATTTCCATGCATACAGACATAGATAATTGAATGTTTATCACGCAATGATCAAAAAATGTTTAATTTATTTATAAATAATGAGATATTTGCTTTTCAATTTTTTTCACTTAGTCTTTGCGAGTCGATCTTAAATGCGTGTTTTTGCACATCGTAATTAATGTTGCAGGTTTTAGTCCGATAAGGTGGCCGCGGTAGCCAAGTGGTATAGGTATCGGATAGTGGTTTGCCTTGTCACGAGTTCGAGCCCAGTGCCACTAAATACCCACCGTGTAGGGCAGCGATGCACGTCAAATCTGTCGAGAGCTGAAACGTCCTCCCGTTGGTGTGGTGTGGTAGTTAGGAGAGGGGATGCCAGCTCAGGTGTCGTCCACGTCACTTGACCATGGTTCAAAATTACGTGGTTCGTCGCCAAAAGCCCTTGTGTAGCTGAACAGTACGACGTTAATATTCAATCAATCATTTAGTCCGATAAGTTTGAGCGTGATTTAAAAATAAACTAAACTAAATTCAGTGGTGCAACAGCGCTGACGTAGATAGTTCTGAGTGGGCCCCGCGCGTATTAAAACTCCTTCGCGGGGGGGCCCTTTTTTTAGAAAAAAAGCCCTATTAGTGGTACTGCAGTTACACATGTTGGGGACCCGTACCATTGATACGGCGGTAGCTACGCACCTGTGCAACAGCCCATATGAGACAATGCCTACTGTGCCCAACTCAATACACGTGACCATATGTGCTGAGGTGCATGAGCAGGTGTTAAGATCAAATGGTCAGTCTGACCTTACATCCCAATTGTTTACTTCCCATTCAAGCCTGGTTCTCGGAACCAATCCTTTCAGTGGGACTAACTGAAGGCATGAAAGGCTGAGTCGACCTTGCCCAGCCCGGGATTTGAAGCCGGGCTGGTCAAGGTCTGAGCCGCTGTGTTTCTTGAGCGTGATTTATGTTTGATAAATTTCGACTTCTAAAATAACGATTAGAAGGTGTAAGTTGAAAAACATTTACGAGAATCAAGCATGATGTTTTGGGGTATCTCTGCTGGTGGCATTTGGAAAATATTTCTTTGTTACAAAAAAATTTGATATATTTTCAGAAATATTGAGTGAGAATTTGGTGTCTCATTCAACGTATTGTTACGAATTTTGTGTAAATGGTGTAAATAATTTGTATTTGAGTGTTTAATGCATTTATATTACTCTGTTATTTTTATTTCATGTTAAAATTGTACCATTCACAAGCAATGCCGCCCCTTACGTTATCATGGCGATCCAATGAGAACTTGGCGAAATCTTGGCAGTATAGCCGAGTTGGCATCATTTTTGGCGACCAAAATCGCGGCCAATTTGGCGTCATTGGCGACCATGTTGGCGAGTTTGGAACTCTTGGGAATCTTCTAGAATGTAGTAGATCTCTCCACTAGTGTCACGTTCAATGAGTCGAGTTGTTATATTTCTGGAAGATCTTCGATTCTAAAGAGAGGGCTGGGACTTGAACACATCACTCCGCCTCTTATCTGGGGCTAAGTTTCTTTGCGTTGTGAGCGTGGTTCTGGATCTGCAAGACGAGTTCAGGTCTTCCAGTCCTTTTCTCATTTTCTAGGATGATGCGGTGATCAGCAATAGTATTATCCAAAGTGCTAATAGCTTCCAATCCTTGCTTTTTCTTTTGGCAAGCAGACAAAACGGGAGGATCTGAAATCATGCTTCCTGAGGATGAAGATATAGAAGACCTTGATTTAAAAGAGGCTCCTGATACAGAGTCCGTCTCCGAGTCGCTCATTATTTTTCCTTAAATCGTGCAAAAATCCAATCGAATGAAACTCTCCTTCCACTAGAGGCAACCCCCTGGATCATAAAAGCCCTTAAAAGGGCTACCAAGGACCTTACGTGCTCTCTCAGACGAGTTGAAAATCGAAGAAATCTGGGTGCTCAGACTCCCCCCACG
>BMAV01002972.1:0-10089 GCA_019973955.1 Trichonephila inaurata madagascariensis
ACAGTTTGGAAAACGCAGGCGTAATGTTATCTGCATGGAAAAGTCGATCAATCAATTCCGAGGAGGGAAAACTTTACACTTGAAGTCTCCCTCCAAACTTCCACACAAAGCCAATGGGAGGACTTTGCGCCACATGACAGATTTAACATGCATCGACCCCTCTCCAAGGCGGGTCTTTAGTGTCTCAAACTCACGACTTACCGGCTGCAAGTTTGTGAACATGTTCACTAGCCTATAGTGATTGTTTATTTATTACCAAACAGCAAAACGTTGTGATAGTAACAAAATAAATATTATATTTTTCGTTTTAATCCGGCACTTCTCACGGAAGATTCATCATACCCACCGCCTAACTTTTTTCAAGGCTCTCTCTAAATCTTTTTTCGAAAATGAATAGTTTATCGTGTATCTGACATTAAGGTCATATCATTTGAGTGGTCTTAGCTTGTAGGGGAATTCTAAATATTAGGTTGGGGAAAAAAGAAATCCATTATTTTTGCATGAAATTCAAGATTATTTAACATGTTTCGGATTGTCCGATTTGGGTCAAATATGCACTGCTTTGCTGCATAATTTGTTGTCATTTTAAAAGTAGATTTATAATGCCTCTCTCATAGTCTTGGTCCTTATTGGCGAAAGACTCTTGTAATCGATGTTCACAATGTTCTCTTGATCCCAGTTTCTTATCACTCAGATTTGCAATGCGAGAAAAAGGTGGTAATCGCTTGGTGCCTGGTCCAGACTATATGATGCATGCATTAAAACTTCATAATCAAGCTCCCAGAGTTTCTGGCGAGTCACTACAGACGTGTGTGGCCTGGCGTTGTCCTGATGGAACACAACACCTCTTCTTTTGGGCAATTCTGGTCGTTTCAGGTCAATCGCTAGATTCGAACGGTCCAGTTGTTGACAATAGAGATCTAAATTTAGTGTTTGGACATACGGTAGCAGCTCATAATAAATTATTCCTTTCCAGTCCCACCAAATACACCGTAGAACCTTCCTGGCCGTTAGTCCTGGTTTGGCCACCGTTTGAGCTGCTTCACAGAGCTTTGACCATGATTGTTTTCACACAATATTGTCGTATGTGACCTATTTCCTATCCCCAGTCACCATCCGCGTAAGAAATGGGTCGATTTCAATCTCCATTCCCAAGGCTTTGCAGATGGAAGTTCTATCCGTCGTGTTTTTTTGGTGTGCACCCAAATATCGAGCTTCTTTTCAAATCCAACTTTGCGCAAATGGTTTAAAACTGTTTTATGGTTTATCTTTAGCTCCTGGGAGATGCTACGACTACTAACATGCCGGTCAACTTCGATTCTTTCTGTGGTTTTATCGACATTTTCGACAACGGGCCTGCCTGTGTGATGTGTATCTTTAACATCAAAAATGCCTGAACGGAATCGACGAAATCAAAATTGCATGTAATTAGCTGTTACAGTATTGCAATCATAAACGCAATTCACAATTTCAGCCGCCTGGTTTCATTTTCACTTTTATGAAAGAAAAACTGTAAAATGTATTGAATTTTCTCTTTGTTTGCTTCCATTTTTTTCACCTTGTAACTCACAACTGAATGGACCAAACAAAAAACTGTGAAAGAATTTTTTTAGTTTTAAATGTCACCTTGACAACGAGCATAAATTTGAAATTGTTTAATCGATACTTCATGAGATATCAACACTACAGCCATCTACCGAAGAAACAATGAATTTCTTTTTTCCCAACCTAATACATATTTTTGGATACCGCCTCTTTGGTTATGTGGGAATTTTTGTTACAGTTCTAAATGCACGAACACGCTTTGAAATCTTTCTTATGCAATGGAGCATTATTGTAGTAATGATGAAATGCGATATTTAAATAACTTAATGGATACAGTATTTAATAGATACAGTATAACAATATTTTCGCATAAAGAAAGTCAATTCGCGGGGATGACGAGAAAGAATCGAAGGATGAACAGTATAGTAGCAAATAGGGTTCTTCTACTAAAATTTATCCAGATAATTTAACTGAGGAGTCAATTATCGTCCTTGATAAAAGGACCACATAAAATTCAATGGTTAGTAAATTAATGGTTAGTCTATGACAATATTTTTTGTGTTGTTATACGTTGTGACAATAAATGCGCAAAATAATTTTGTTAAGTTCTCGGAAAACGCCTACTAAACATCGAAACACACTCATTTCTGAAGAGTTTTGGATTTCGAATTACAGAAGAATATAAGGAATGTAGAAACTAGCAAGCAATGCTTCAACGAAATTTTAGAAAAAATTAAGTTCCAGTAAAAACATCGCACTCATTCGCGACGAAGACTAAAGGAGTGTGTAAACAATGTACTGGACACCCTAATAAAAACAGAAAAACTAAATTTACTTTGAAAAGTGTAATAAATATATTGTTTTTCCTACTTTTCTTCCTTTTTCGCCTTTGTATGCAAATTTTATGGTGAAAACAGAATATAAACACCATTGCGTATGAGATACCCTGCTCGTGGAATTCCGTTCGTTTTTTTCGCGTGAGGAATGCTGGGTTAAAATAAGTCATCTGCTAAAAAGAACTATAATGAAACTTCCTCTGAACAAGTCCCTCTGACTTGAAGATTCTGAAAAGATGGAAACATTCAACCATTTAGTTCTAAAGCTACTATCTACGTAGCTGAGCCTTGAAAGAAGCGGGAAGAATTTGTAATGAGTTCAGGAAAAGTTTACATTTAAATTCATTCCACATGGAAATACTCATCTGAGGAATCTAAGGGATAACTCCTTCTTTTATATATCTTGTGTTGCCAAATCTCTTTTTCAAATAAGGGTTCAGTAAGATAAAAAGTTTGAAATAAAATAATCTGCCTTTTGTCTTTAAGGTAGGCAATGACTTTTATCAGAGACAGAAAGTCGAAGACAAAAAAGTGAGGAGCATCCTAGAAGAAATGAATGTTCCACGTTCTTTCCAAAGAGTAAATGAAAGACAAAAAATGTATCGATCAACTTCTTGAACCGGATGTTCTATTTCTGGTCTACTGATGAGACAGAACTTTTTTAAGATCTATTCCTGGAGAAGAAAATAAACCAAGAACGTTCACGTGCCATATTTCCGATTAGATAAGATGAAAAATGATTTTGAAAAGAATTATGTTGGACATGAATATCATTAAAAAATAAATATTACATTTTATAAAATGATAGTTTTGTGGTATAATTGACAATATCAAGAGAAAAGAAAAAAAAAATATCTCTAATATTTTTATGAATCATGAATTTTTGTTTAAACAAATGACAAAACAAAAGAATACTTTTTACATTTATCTTAATTTAATCTTGATGAAAAAAAAGGATAGTAATACAACACAGAAAATAAATATGCACTATGTCATCGTTTCTCAAACTGTAGAGTGCACCCCCCTAGGGAGGCGTGATAATCCTACCGGGGAGAGGGGTGCGAGTAAATCAAGAAATCAAAAATAAAAGATTGTAAAAAATTATTAATTTACTGAAAGGAAGCAAAACAAAATATACATTAGGACATAATAAAGAATAAAATACTCATTTACAGTGATATAATTCACTTTTAAATGTATCAGTACTGCACAATGTATTTAATCATTAGTTCATCAACTCTAAGTTAAGAACAAATTTAATAACTACTAGTGGCCTCACGGGCTGGTCATATACAAAATTTAATACTTATCATGATAATTTGTACGGTTTATAATAGAATTCACATCGTAGCTTTAGCGTCAAAGTACATTATTACTGAATTCAATACATTGTTCTTGTATAGGGAAGACGCGTTGAAAGTTATGATTGAAAATTGGGTCGCAAATATTGAAAGATTGAGAAGCACTGGGTTAAGTGGCCTAATTATTATGACCACTTGACACAAAAACGAAGGTCAGCTATAACTGCACGTAGTTACAACTAGAGGGCGAGATAGCAATGCATAGGAAATGCCGGAAAAATGAAGCATCCTCCAAACCCAAGAAAGGCACCTCCCCCACAACAGAAAATAGTTTATCAGCAACAAAGTTTCCTTCGCCAACATGGTTAGTGGTAAGAAAACCTAAAATAATTCTATGATCCCCATGAAAAATAAAAATAATCAAGAGGAGCAAAGCCAATCTGAAGATTTCCCCATCTCCGAGGCAAATGTCTCGGAAACTTTTAGTTCCTAAGAATTATTCAAAATTTTCTCAGATCTTATTAAAAAAAATGCCAAAACTTCTCTCCCTACTCCATACTGTTAAAATAACTACAGAGGAGAAACAAAATGCATCTCTACTTAAAGAATCACTTATCTCTCTCTCTCTCTCGATAGCTAGTTATTTAACTTTGTGTTTAATTTCTCTTATTTTTTTCTCTCTTTTATTCTCTTATAACTCGTTTCTTCTTTATCTCAAAAGCTTTAATTTCAATAGTTTAATATTTTTCTCTGAAAAGGGCTTTCTAAATCCAATAGCACACTCGCAATAGCCAATAGGAACCCTCAACTCAAGTTGCCGTGTATCTCCCTCTCTCGAGTCACCCCATTGGTCCCTTCCACCTGAAGCCACACCTCCCCCCACCAAGTGAGCCGAACACTCCAGCCTTCAGACATTAGAAGATAGAGAGCGGAGGACACAGTCCAGTATCTTGTGAAGTGTAATGAAATACAATTACTTCCCAACTGCGGCATCGCTGGCAACGGAATAAGAAAAAACGTGATTTAGCTGATTTTCGATGCGGGAAGGTTGTTTAAGATCGAAGTTTTGGAGACAGTACCAGCTGAAGGGCTGCACTTGTGAAGTGTTCAAGAGCAGTATTTGTTAATTGGTAAAGATAGTGGATTCCCAAGCAGAAAAACCGAGTTTCAACGTCAGGCTTGGGATCATCACAGGCTACAGAGATTTTGCTCTACAAGGAGAATAAAGAAAATTGTGTACTCCAACAGAGCCGGCTCTAGCAGATTTGCCACCCCGGACAAAAATGAAAAATGCCTCCTCTCTCACAAAAACAAAAAATTATAATTAAAAAAAGTAAATTGTTCGCATATATTAACACTTTTAAAACTTGAATAATTATTTCGAACAAACAGGCAGCATATATTATATATATAATTTTAAATCTTAAAAAATAAAAAAAATTCGAAATTAAGAACATAATAATTACTTGTTACTATTTAAACCGAGTAAAATGTAAATAGAAGGAATCGTCCATTTCAGCAAGTCAATTTTTTCGAAATAGTCTACTGATGATGCTTCAAACACAAGCTTCAAACTTTCGCCTTCAAAACTGATATCTCCCCCCCCCCCTAGTTATTGAAGAATGGCTTATACAATGCATCACAAATAGTTCAGAAGAGTCTTATTTTTCAGGTCCCTAAAAACAACTCATTTAATAGTACTCTCTCATTTGCACTGAATTTGAAATTCCAAATAAGGAGCTGGAATTATATAGTCTGCCGAAAATTCCCTCGTGTCTTTGTAGTATTAAGACAATGGAATTCAATAAACCGACGAAAACCGAAAAGTCTCAACCAATTCTCATCACACATAATTTCTCGCTTCCTTTTTTTTCTTTAAAAATAAGTTCACGTGGTAATTAAAAGTCAGGAACACATATCGCCTTTTAGAATTCTTCCCAATCCATTGTGATGATAATTAAGCGGCTCAGACAGAGAAGGGTAATAAATCTTTGCTGTCTCACGATCCTCATTTTGAGCGGGGAAAAGGGAAGAAATTATTCCCCAGTTAATTGGCTTACCGATTTCCGTGGTATTTTTTCCCCTTTACCACGCTGCAACAGCAGCAGCTGCAATTCATAATGATTAAATTGATGAAATGTATTCATGCCACGTGACACCAAAGTGTTAATGGTTCTTGGATGATCTTATTCCGGTAGAAACACAGATTACGATAATAAACGATGAGCACAATTGTGTTTTCGCGTAATATAATTCAAAATCTTGTAAATACGTTCTTTTCGGTTACTATAACTGCAAAAAATCAAAAGTAAGGAATTCTATAAGGAGAGGAAATGACCTATGACTGAATAAAATGCCGAGGGTTTATATCTGGGATATAATCGCCAAACTGGCACAATTTACGTTCGTTTGTGAAAATTGCCACACCATGTAGGAATCACCAAAATTAAGTCGTATTTAATACACAATTGACTGGTATTGGTATAAAAAAAGTAATTCAAATATCAAAGCAAGAAAACAGATTTAAAACTTCGAAATCAGCATTTCGTGTAGATACCATTCTGCAATGCAATGCAATACTTCTGTACGACGTGGCATGAAGTCAGAGGAAATAATTTGATATCGGAGTACTACGTGCAAAGCAGTGCTTATTGTTGAGTGATATGGAGTCCTTGATAGCGGCCTAGATGAAACAAATTGGCAGGAAAAGAATTTTAAAAAAACTGTCTTGAAATTGCAGCTGTCTTCACCAAAGGACCCATTTCCCGTTGGCAACCAATGACATCTCAACGGTCAAGCAGTTTCGCGGGGGAAAGTATCCCTGGCTGGACACTTCGGTGTTGAGGTTCTAAGGGAAGTCAACCTCTGACCTCCCTTAATTTCACCGACATTAAGGTGACCAGCACAGTTCCCACGCCAGCTAACGGCTTCAAGGTATACAGAGTGAGGGGGACTTGGACCAATAGTAGAATGGTTTTCCCGAATACGTCCAAACAGAATTGACTCTACATTACGTGTCACTTTCGTAGGAGGGACAAATTCCACCTTTAAAGGGACTCTCGAATCCCTAGAAAAGAAGAGACATTAACACAGAAACATTGTTACAAGCTTCTGTATTCCAACAGTATTACCAGTACCTGCGCCCCAGCATTTACCAGCTCGCTTTAACGCTACCTTCTTCAGAAAAAATCCACGGCAATAGCAGCGAACTCAACAGCGCTGCCGTTAATAAAACCCGGTATCGCAGACAACTAACATCCCGGAAAAATATAGAAATATATTTCAAATTAAGAATAAGAATAAATTGAAAATAACCAATATTAATCAATACTTAAAATATCAACATAATAAAATAATAATTATATATCAGGTTAGGGAAAAAGAAATCCATTATTTTTTCGGTATATGACTGTAGTGTCGATATCTCGTGAAGTATATCGATCAAACAATTTCAACTTTATGCTCGTTGTCACGGTGACATTTCACACTAAAAAAGTTCTTTTGCGGTTTTTTGTTTCATCTATTCAGTTGTGAGTTACAGGGTGTTAAAAATGGAAGTCACAAAAAAGAGAAAATTCGATACCTTTTACAGTTTTCCTTTGATAAAGGCGAAAATGCAAGCCAGGCGGCTGACATTGTGAATGGTGTTTATGGTGCCGATACTGTAACAGCTAATTACATGCAATTTTGGTTTCGTCAATTCCGTTCAGACATTTTTGATGTTAAAGATGCACCTTGCACAGGGAGGCCCATCGTTGAAAATGTCGATAAAATCAGAAATAATCGAATTTTACTGGCATGTTAGTGGTCGTAGCATCACCCAGAAGCTAAAGATTGACCATAAAACAGTTTTAAACCATTTGCGCAAAGTTTTATTCATAAAAGTGTTCGCTGTTTGGGTGCCACACCAATTAACACCAAAAAACATGATATATTGAATTTCTATCTGCGAAGCCTGTCAAACGGAATGAAATCGACCCATTTCTTAAACGGACATGAATGGGGAGGAGAAATGGTTCAAATACGACAATATTGTGGGAAAATGATCGTGGTCAAAGCGCGGTGAAGCAGCTCAAACGGTGGCCAAATCAGGACTAACGACCAGGAAGGCTCCACTGTGTATTTGGTGGGACTGGAAAGGAATAATTTATTATGGGTTGCTTCTGTATGGCCAACCACTAAATTCAGATCTCTACTGTCAACAACTGGATCATTTGAAGCTAGCGACTGACCTGAAACGACCAGAATTGGCCAACAGAAGAAGTGTTGTGTTCCATCAGGACAACGCCAGGCCACACACGTCTGTAGTGACTCGTCAGAAACTCTGGGAGCTTGGTTGGAAAATTTTAATGTATCTACCATATAGTCCGGACTAGCACTAAGCGATTACCAATTTTTCTTGCATTTCAAAACTTCCTGAGTGATAAGAAATTGGAATAAAGAGAAGATTGTGGAAATCGATTATGCTAGAGTTTTTTGCCAATAAGGACCAAGACTTCTATGAGAAAGGCACTATGAAGCTACCTTTAAAATGGCAATAAATGATGCGACAGAACGGTGTATATTTGTCCCAAATTGGACAGTCCAAAACATGTCAAAGTCTTGAATATCATGCAAAAATAATGGATTTTTTTTCTCCAACCTAATATAATAAAAATTACATTATGTAATCTAAAATAAAAATCATATAAGATCATATTATAATAGTTATATATAATATAGCATAATAATAATTATTGCGTATTATAATTGTGTTACATAATTATATTATACATAAACTAATTACGTAATATAGATTAAAATTACTCAATAATGAATATAAATTAATAATTACTGATAACTTGCAATACTCCAAATTCTGTGAGTTACTTGGATGAATTTCAACCAACAAGGAACGTTTATTTTACTTTTAAATAATGCATTTTTAAAGTGGAAATGCGCAGATTACACCAATAATTAAAATCGCAACACTCACATTATTTTTTTAAAAAAATATCCTGGTACTCGCCAATAACATTAGAAATATCCATATTCGAAAATAGCATGAAATAGAAGAGATGACTAAAGTAGTAGCTTAAAGAATAATTGCAATGAAAATGGTTATTTTTTTTAAAAATTCCATATAAATCGTTTGAAATTAATAGGGTTACACCGGAAAAAAATTACAATTAACTATAATTTACGCTATCCCTATGGTAACCACATTACCACACGATAAAAATGTTAAGGTAACCATATTGTAATGTTATCGCTTATCTTGGTGAACATAGACAACAACTTGGGGCGAAGCACTCTGATATCAAATCAGCACCCAAACAGATTTTGAATGCATGCCGGGAGAAAAGCATTCTTTATTGTTTGTATGCTTACCAAATATTCATTTGTAAATGATGAAGGACTTGGATCAAGAGCGAGACGCCGAAGAACGGAATTCCACACATTTTAAATAGGCGACATATCCGGGGAATTGGCAGGTTAAGGAAAGAGCTCTATCTGTTACTATTGAGCATTCCTGGCAATAAGTGGGTGGACACTGTCCGGTTGAAATACAGCTCCCAAAATGCCTTGAAGGAACGAAATACCTTTAGGCTTTAGAACAACACTGACATACCAATTGCTATCACGATTAACCCTTATTCTTAACAATTGAAATCGCCTATGATATGCAATAGCACACATTCCAAATCATAATTACCAGTGTTCATCTAATGCGGGATACGCGATAATGTAGGGGCGCTATGTAGGTGGCGTTAACCTACATAGCGTCTGACACGAATGCAGCCTCCATGGAACCCAGAATTAAAGCGAGATTTGCGAGTGAGTGAGTGAATATTAACGCTTCACTATTCAGCAACACGAGGGCTTTTGGCGACGGTCTTCGTAATTTTCGGAATTTGTCGGAGAAAAGCACTCTTACGAATCAGAATGTTAATCCCTTTATTCGTGTGTCCATTGTAGCCATAGGTGCCAATGGTATTGCGGAAAGATTACCCTGTACGTTTGAGTTCTTGCACGTAATCTACGGTTGTGACGGGCTCACGCGTCTTTTCATTAACATGTCCTTTGGGTTCTTTGGGGCCAGAATTAATGCAACTCTTTTCCAACCAAACCCAAGAAGTGAAGCGTTAAGGAAAAATGCAAATTAGGAAGCTTTTAAATATCAGTAGTTAGAGTAAGCGGGGTGGAAATTTGAGGAATGTTATGATAATCAATGTGTGTGTGTGTGTGTGATTCAAGCGTGAAGAGGTTCGAAAAAGATTAATTAACAGCTAACAGAAGTTATTCCTGACATAGAGCCATTAGGTCAAGGTACATACCATTTCACTTCAGTAAATACGCAACTTCAAGCAAGATTGGATCGGGCGATCGAAATTAAGGTAGGATTGACTATTTAATATTAGGATCTG
>BMAV01002972.1:46294-65903 GCA_019973955.1 Trichonephila inaurata madagascariensis
TATATGAGAGAGAATCCATGCGATCACTGAACACACAATATATATAATACAGAAATAGCGTAACCTGGACCACTATCAATAACAAAAATCGCTTAAGCTCAATTATAATTCTATCACAGATCCGAATATTAAATAGTCACTCCTACCTTAACGTCGAATGAAGTAGCGATCAACCTGATTCTAGTTGCAGTTGCGGTTCACAGGAGTGCAATGGTATGCATCTTGACCTAAGTGCTCTTTATCACGGAATTCCTCTGTTGGCTGTCACTTAATCCTTCAAAAACTCTTCACACTTGAATCACGGACTATCATAACATTCCCCAAATTGCCACCACGCTTACTCTAACTTCTGATATTTAAAAGCTTTCTAATTTGCATCTTTCCCTCACGCTTCACTTATTGGGTTTGGTTGGAAAAGAGTTGTCATTGATTCTGGCCCCAAAGAACCCAAAGGACATGTTAATGAAAAGACGCGTGAGCCCGTCACAAATTTCCAATCACGCAACCAATGAACAGGTTTCCGTTGTTTCATTTTTCATCTCTTTATACTTAAAATATGTTCTACAAAAGAATAATTTTTTAAGTTAATTCCTACTTAGGTCAACACAAAGGAAAATCCTGTTTTAACTACTTTTTAGCGAATAATTACAATTAATATAAACATGTATATACATATGGCATAGTCACAATATAAGGGGCAATTAACTTTTATAAATTATACTTAATGTATCGTATTGTAATCCAAAACAATCGTGTATATAAAATTTCAGTCCAAATGAATGCTTTAAAACGCGAGGAAAAAAAAATCTTTTAAAGTTTTGACCCAAGTCGCTAAAAATGAAGCCAACGTGGTTGTACCTGCAATTCTTCAAATAATTAATTTTAGTCAATTATTTTTAACTAATTATGATTAAATTATCGTATTGTCATCCAAAACAATCGTGTATAAAAAATTTCAGCTCAAATGAGCGCATTAAAATGTCAGAAAGAAAAAAAACCTTTTAAAGTTTTGACACAACTCGCCGAAAACGATGTCAATATGGCTGTATCTGTAATTCTCTTAATAATTAGTTTTAATCAATTAATTTTTATTAATTATAATTAAATTAACGTATTGCCATCCAAAATAATCTCGTGTATAACATTTCTGCTCAATTGAGCGCTTTAAAATGTATTTTGTTCGATTGAAAATTTGAACAAGATATAGCAAGATTATGAACAAAGAGTAGGAATTGAAAAAGGATGAAAAGGCGACCGTTATGCTTAATTATGACGTACATTACATCAAATGACAGTTTGGTCAATTTTTTTCAGTATATTACTGCCAAGGAGTCGACAGTCTTTTAGTTATAGCGTGCCAAACCAATCTACCAATAGGATTCACCGTACCACAGTAGGACATGTTTGAAAGATTTCGATTCCCAAGATGATGCAGGCATAGTTAGAAAATACAAGTCAATAATATTGACATTTACTTATCATGAATTAATTTTGCATCATTTAAAGATATTTCTTAACATAAGAATAAGCATCATAAAATATATTTCTTCAACAAAAATAAAAATAATTTTAAAATTGTATACCCGTATTAAGAACTTTTAAATATATTTATTAAAATAAAAAATAGACAACATAAAATAGAAGTATTTCCCTTCATTATAGATGAATAGAAAATGCGTAAAAATTTTAATGCAAATTAACTGTTTGCACCACTCTGTATTCATATCACAAAATCAAGGGTATAAATTGGGATTTTCAATTTGAAACGATTTCGAGTATTCGGTTGTTAAACAATTTCTTTGCGGACTCGAAATATTTTTCATATAAGGAAAGATATTTTTAATTATAAATCTAGAACCCAAAGCAGAAATTGTACATGCAGTTTTCTCTCTTCAAATAATTAAATCTCTCCAAGAATGACTTTCAAAAATTTACAAAACAGCTATAAATTTATCTTTGGAGTTATCTTTCAGATTTCTTCGTAATTCAATGTCTAACTCTGAAGATGTTTGTCCAATAAGGTCCATTACAAATTTATCAACTTCCATCCACTCAAACATTGACAAATGTGTAGAGCAGAGCAGAGGTCCACTCAAAATGGTGCCACATGTGACACGCGTGCCTTAGTCTGCCGCGATCCCTGTTCTATAATATGAAGTATTGAATTAAAGCATCTTTAACTATAACACTAAACATTAAATTCAAAAGATAATGCCTGGCAAAATTAAAATTGTGCAATATCCAACTATAGGCGTGCCATAGGTAGCCGACCGCTGTTATAGCCATTCATTTAATCTGCCCATCATAATTACGATTTGTTGGCTTTTCGGTCTGGTCGATTAACGTCCTGATCACCGAAAAAAAAAACGTTTATTAGTCCCAATAATTCAACACAACCAACATGCTGATGTTTTAAAAAGTAAACGAGTAAGTGAGTAAATTAATAATATTTAAAAAAATCGAAATATTTATTCGTGAATATCTGGATCTCTCTTCATTTCACTTCACAAGCAGTGAATGATATTGCAGCGCCACCACACGACTCTTCTTTTCAAATGAAACATTACAAAGAGCATTTTTTCAAAAATTGGCAAAAAAATTAAAAAGTGTGTAAGTAGGCCTTGCCCAAAGCTATTGAAATAAAAGGGTCCATGATATTTTTTCACAGTTTGTCATAAGTCAATGCCCAAACAGCGAATGGAGGTTCTGGTCAATGAGATAATACTCAGTACGCCCCTGCACATATTGCAACTACTCGACGAAACTCCTTAAGAGTAGGTATACAATATTTGGATCTAACGTAGAACATTTTTGAAATTACTTAAAGTCTTGGCAGTTAACCGCGAAACATTATACATTATTTATTTACTTTTGTTTTTCTCTAGACATGACTTCTTCAGAAATGGTTTGTATGTGTCTCTCTCTTAAGTATATCATAAAATTCAAAAAGAGAAAGTTCCGAATTAATTTGAACATTTAGCAGATGCTTAACACGGGAGCGGTCGCTCGAGGCACAGACTCGCGAAATGTTTCATTCAGGGAAAACTGTTTATTTCAGTGCTTCTTAAACTTTCAATATACGCGACCCACTATTCAATCAACATTTTCATCTCGCCCCCCTTACACAATAACAATGTATTGTGAATTAAATAACACTACACTTTGACACTAAAGCTACAATACGCATTTTACCTCTTATGTACCACCGACGTATATAAACGTCTCGCTCAACCAAAAGCATTAATTTTCTGACCGTATATATATGTCTTTCCGAAGTACGATCTTTTCTGTGCACTGGTTTACATAAAATTATTTCGAAGGCTTTGTAATGCAATAAAGGGACCTTGACAGTGTTTTTGAAGGATTTGCTTATTTATTCCTTTTCTTTTCACCTCCCCTCCAAAAAAACCCCTTAAAATATGCGCATCTGCACGGTGGCATTGAGGAGCGAATCGCGTCACTTTTAATCGGCAATTACGGAATTAATTATAAACAGTAAAAATTATCAAGATAAATGTTAATACAAGCCCATGGGGTCACTGTTAATTATCAAACTTGTTCTTAACTTAGTGTTGTTAAATTGATAATAAAATACATTGTACAGTATTGATACATTTATAAGCGTATTATATCAGTGTAAATGTGTATTTTATATTTTATTTTATCAGAAAGTATTTTGTTTGTTTACTTTTAATAAATTAATAATTTTTTAAATAACCTTTTGTTTTCGACTTTTCAATAGCTCGCGCCCCCCACGTAGAATTATCACGCCCCTCAAAGGTTAGAGAAACGCTGGTTTATTTGATGCCAATGGCTTTGTCAGTATCCTCCTATATAATAGTCTTCTTGCGAACTAAAATGTATTTGTCACATATCTCCATCCTTTTTAGGAATGGCAAACGCTTTTTACAACCTTGGGGTCACTGAGGACCCTACGCAACCCCTTTTGTTCCAACGAACATGACCCCTGTGAATGAGTAAGTGGTTTTGATTGCTGTGTCGAATGAGTCATTATGGTTTATAAATATAAATGAATGTAAAAAAAATGAACAACCATGATCTTTATTGGATGAAAATGAAACTGATCAAGAAATGGAAGAGTATGATGAAATAATGGATGTTAATCATAATAATGAAAGTAAATTTTGAGAAACACGATGAACATGGAACATTTTCTGTGAACAGGCTACATTTTTCTCCTGTGAATGAAAAAAAGGTTTTGATAGCGTTGTTGTAGGGTTTATAAATTGTTTATAAATGTAAATGAACAGAATATATATATAAATGGGCATCTGCGATCTCTAATGAAGTTGAAACTTCGGAAAAAAACATTTATGAAGCAAAGGAAGATCTTGATGAAATAAGGGATATTAGCCATGATGATGAAAGTAAATTTTAGAAAAGCGATGGACATGAAATGTTTGAGTTGAAAATAAGATTTACAAATTCTAAAGAACAAAAAAAAATGTGTGTACTTATGACCACACGATGGAAGTGATAACTTCAAATTTTATAATGTTAATTCAGGGATTAGTTAGGTGAATAAAAAACAAGAGGATATTAGTATTGTCCTATAAATTATTTATTCATATGTCTGTACTCTTTAAGTAATATTTTTGTGCTAAATGTAAAATCATATTTAAGAATTGATAAGCAGGAAACAATAGGCTGAAATAGGTTATAAATCCTTTAGATTCAAAATTTTATTTAAATATCTATTAAAAAATCTCCGTCAAGCGTTGTTCCGTACTTCCTCATGCTTCATTTGGATCATTTGACAGAATTACATTGAATTTTGATTTTAAAAAAAATCAACTAAAGGTTTTTATTTGTCTTTTGAAAAATCTACTTTAAAATTCCTACTTAAAATCATAACAATTTGTTCAGAAGACCCGATCCGGTTTTGTGAATTTTGGTTGTAACTTAATAATATTCCATTCTATCCATGAATTAATTTAAGCAAAGGGATAGTAAGACAGGTAGTCCATTGGGAAGAGAGGAATCTAGGTCAAAACTTTTAAAAAGGGATTTAATCAGAAGATTATATCCCGTAATCTCTGGCTTATACTAGCTCTTCTGTCATTGTATGGCAGTTTTGTACAAATATATCCGGTGCTGCTACAAGGAAAGTATTGTTAATTATATTTTGTTTTCTTGTATTTAAATTATTCAATGTAACTTTTTCTTAATACCTGTATACTTAATTTTGTTATTTTAAATTTTTAATTGCTTTAATTTTCTTTTTAGAATCAAAGTATATTTAAGTAATGTGATTAATCGAACTATTTGTTCATTGTTTTATTCCGATTCGCTTAAAAAATAGATTTTTATTCTTACGATTACTACAATATTGCTAATGATAATTATACTATTTTCTTAGTTCTATAAAAATTTGTCCTTTTTCTACATTTTATGTTTAACTTTAGTGTAAGATTTCTCTTTCTCTCTATAAGCCCATTTTTTAAAAATATTACGTTTCATTTTCTTGCTTCAACTAGGATTAGAATTAATCCCGCATTCATTTTAGTAGAAAAAGGTGGTGCATATGGGGAGGGGGGGGAACCCCACTTAGATCGAAGCTAGGAACTTTACTTTTACTGCCTATTGGTGGGGGGACAAACAAAGTGAGTTTTACAGTGGTGGGGGAAATGTCCCTCCTTTCCTTTTTAGGGGTGTATGTCAGAATAAAGGCGAAAAAAACCGAATGAGCGTTACATTCCCGAGCGTGACGTTCAGTCAAGTTCACTCTCTAGCAAAACGTGACAATAGAAGTTATCACTTCAAAAAAAAGATGCAAAGCCAGAAGTGTACCACAAGGCCCACTACGCCCTTTCAAAAAGACGCAAGCAAGAAAAGTTCAACTTGCTATTTGTCGATCGTTTAAGTACAGTAAAAAAAACTACAATAACTTGAATAATATATGACAGTTTTGCCTCCAAAAATCATTTCTGTAATGTTAGCGAAAAGTGTCTGTGTGAATTGTGCCTTTTATTAAAGTCATGCACATTTGAAACATTTTAGTTCAGTTTAATCGGATTTTTGCTCAAATTTCCAAAGAAAAATTAAAAAGTCCTTAACTGTAGGTAAGTATACTTTTTCTTAATCGAATTATTCACTAGAATTACAATATTTATCGTGTAAAGTAAAAATAGTTCTAAAAAAATTGATTGGGGTGATTTCGTCACTCTGCGTGACCGCTAACGTTAGTATCCAATGCTCGCCTTCTCCGGGGGAGCAGCAGACATTGAAAGTTTACCTTTTTTTAAATATTTCCCACAGAGAAAAATTTTTAAAAATTATCTTAATTTTATAAAAATCGCAATTTTAAGGGAAATTTTAGCAATATATTTTTTTAAAAAACTTCAAAGCGATTAGACAAAAAAAAGTAATAAACTTGTATCAGTAAAAGTATTACTGTGAAAGAAATTATATATATATACATGCATTTATCTAAAAAATTTACTAAAATCTTAATATTTTGCTAAAATTTAAAAATTGTAGAGCCAATCGAGTAAATACTATAAGAAATATGACATTCTTTTTATGAGACTATTATTTGAATAACAGGCCATAACTCAAAACATATTCATACAATAAGAAATATTTTAAAACATTCTCTAGAAAATAATAGAAGTATCATGTTCAAAAAGCTCCACAGAAATACATTTATAACATTTTGAGTTTTCAGACTCACCACGATAGATTTTGAACCATTTAAATGTCCACTTCCGGTAGATTAAATAACCACTTCCGGCTTTCTAACTTTATAAAATGGATTGTAACTTGGCCCCTAGGTCGCGTAGAAACGAAATAAAGTATGTTTTGTAATGCCAAAGGAGAGCTCTATTCAATAAAATAAAATGTATAATTTTATCGTATTTGGTCATTTCAACGTGTACGGATACCTATGTCAGCGTTTCTCAAACTGTGGAGCGCACCCCCTAGGGGAGCGTGATAAGCCTACGTGAGAGGTCCGAGCCTAACGAAAAGTAAATGTATCAGTACTCACTGTGGCGCACACAAGGGGAGGGGGGCCGAGTCCGGAACTTCCCATAGCCCTTGATTTCTTTTCCAGTTGATAATAATCCTATGTGTATAGCAAGTAAAATTTAATTTCTAAGTATTTGTTATTAATAATTTATTTTATTAATTAGCGTTAATTATTTATTTAATAATTTATTTTTTACAGTTTTTTATTCGTGGCAATCGAAAAAATCAAAAGGAAATGTTGGGTGGTGCATTGCGGTATGATACGAGAATGTTGACCTTAAACCTCCTCATCTCTTGAAAAAGTTCTGTGTGTTCCACTTGTACTGAACAATGTATTTGATAATCAATTCATCAATACTAAGTTAAGAACAGGTTTAATAATTACTAGTGACTTTTCTATGGGCTTGTCAGGTACAAAATTATGCACAAAATTTCATACTCATCTTGATAATTTGTTCGGTTTATAATTGAAGTCGAATTGTAGTTTAAGCGGCATAGTCTATTATTATTGTATGGGAAGGGGGAGTTAGGAAAATTATGATTAAAAATTGGGTCGAAAACACTGAAAAAGTTTGAGAAGTCCTGCCTTATGTTCAAGTAAAATCCCGAGTGTCCAAAGAAAAAATTAATCCATGTTCAAGATATGAAATCACACACACATACATAGATCCTTTTTTCCCCCTGTAAATCAATTCTCCCCGAAAAAACTATCCTTTGTCTGAAAAAAAATCGTCTCGGCTAAATCAGTCTATAAGCTAAGGCATATATAAAGAAATTCGCAGCAATAAATTAGTAGGAAAGTGAAAATGCCTCCAGGATGGATCCTTTTTCTTCTATGCATACATACAAGTAAATACTCCTTGACTTTTAATCAATTGCATTTAGTGTTTAGTTGCTTTATCTGCTGAAGCTTTCAAGCAAACTGAATACATGTAGCGTTAAATTCTGTATCTATTCATTGAAAAACCGTTTCATGAATTAAGAGTGAACATATTAAATATTTTCCTTTCATTATCAGCTTGAAGTTTTGTGAATTCTTTCTTTTTTTTTAAAACATCCTACAGAAAGAAACTAAGCGCCAACTTAAACCTGATACTCTTTTCAACATTTTCTTTAAAAATTCTGAAAGATATTAAAATAAAAACATTGGTGATTTAGAACATTTTATTCACAATTTCGTTTCGAAAAACTTACATCAGCTTTTTACGCAAGAGCACCCTGCCGTAATTATAGTTCTCAGATTAGAAAGTGTTTTCTTTCTGGGAAAAAAACCATTTTTCTGACTAATGTGCTAATGGATAGATTATATAGATACAAACACGGTTATTAACATGTTATTGCAACCTTATCGACGAAATTGAATAAAACCGCCCGATTTCTGAGAATGGAGTACGTTAACGAGAATGTGGTGGCGTAATTGACAAATAACTGTATATAAATGTAAGATATCCCACGGAACTATTTTGTAAAAGGTTAGATCATATCCTTTTCCAGAAAACGATAATTTTAATTGAAACAGCATTCCAGATCAATGCCATCTGGCGGGCTTACGAAACGCCCCGACAAATATAATCAGAGACTTACTGTTCGTTGAGCGCTTTTGCGCAACAGCGCTCGCTGACCAAGCAGAGTTTTTAGGTTTCTAACGCGTCATCCTAGAGGGAATTATTTAACTTTCTCTTTTTTTAACATCTCCATGTTTTAATACCAATTGCTCTGTAAATACTCCCCCTGTAAAGTTTTCCCTTTAACTCAAAATAAATTCTTTTATTTTTCAAGAAGCCTCTTCATTTCCTTTATATTGTTTCGAGTCGTGAAACTGAACTTGTAAGACCCCTAGACACCTCGCCACCCAAAAACCCGCTATCTGAAGGATCTCTTTTTAAGGAGAATTTTGTTAGACTCCCTCATAAATATTGTAGCGTATTTTGTGTAAATATATAATAGTTTGTATTTGGATGTGTAATGCATTTATGTTACTCTATGTTATATTTATTTTAGGTTAAAAATGTACTATTCACAAGCAATTCAAACTATTACTCTTACGCTATAGTGGCAATTCAATGAGAACTTGGCGATAGAGCCAAGTTGGCATCATTTTTGGTTACCGAGGGTGGGCAATTTAGCGATATTGGCGACCATTTTGGCGATATTGGCGAGTTCGAGACCCTCTGGATTCTTCTAGAAATTTGAGGAGTGATCCACTAATTTCACGCTGTATGATGCATTCAGATTTTTTTTCTGGAAATTTCCGCCGGGTCTATAAATAGAACGGTGCTCGCAGCAGCGCGAATCAGTCTTGATTCAACCAGAGATTACTAAGCTTATTTTGACCGTAGTACCGATTAGCTCGGCTTTGCTTGTGAATAATATTTCACAAAAGTTTATTTTAGACACTGATAATTGTGTCTGGGTGTTGTTAAAAGTGTCAAGACCTGATATTTACTCTGTGAATATTGCTGCTGAATCCTGTATTTCAAGGATTGGATTTTCAAAAATAAATTCTTATCGCTCTTAAAGAACTGTCTTGTACTTGTGACCGATTTGCATAAAATCCTCGAACATCGATCAATGTAAAAATATCAATAAAAAAAAACAATATTTATCATTTAATTTCTCAGAATTATTTTGAAATTTATATTTTATTATATACAGTAGAACCTGATTTTGTGCGGTCCTTTTTTATGCGATTTTATTTTTGTACGATTTTTTCAGTGTGATCTTTTTTTATGCGATAAATGAATTTCATCGGCTTTGGTGCTACTCTAATGTTTTCCATCAATATATGTCTACACATATACATTTTAAACGTTCTATTCATTTGTTGTAAAGTCTCTTGACAATACACGTTCATTTACTTTCTCTCAGTTTGAAGACGAAACTTTCAACGACAGTGGCATTATCAATAATTTGATAGATTATGAAGACGGACAAGAAGAACCAGGCTCTTTAAGAGCGGATAGAATATATGTAGGGATCCAGCTTCCCAATAACTCAAAAAAGGATTCCCTTAAAATAGATACTGATTCCGAAAAAAGTATGAAATTCCGAAAAGTGCTTCGATCATGCATATCTGGCAATCGTGACGTTCAAAAGCAACTGACCAACCGACCGTCGTCGCAAAAATTTATCACTTACTTTATGGTGCCAAAAAATAAATCAATTGTAATTGTATTTTCAAGTGACTAAACTGGTTTTGAACTAATTCATCACAGGAAGATGCACGCTTTGGAATACGACGAATAACAGCGAATTATGTACGTGCATTTTGAAAACCTCTCCATGTATTCAATGAGAAATTAAATGTTTTTAAAAGATTTCCATTATTTATTTTGTTTGGAAGCTCTTTCTCATAAATTTCATAAATAATTTATGTACTTTCTCAGTGCGACTTTTTTATGCGGTCCCTCACCACCACATAAAAAATATTTTTCTGTAGTATGTTGACAAAGTTGTTTGCTATATGCAAGTATTTATGAAATTTTCGCATATTTTTTTTTTTTTGGTGCGGTTTCTTTTTATGCGGTCACTATCTACCGCACAAATGTAATATGTATTATTACTGTAATAATAATGCATAATTATATTGTTCAAATATTTATTATTACCAAACTCACTGGTTTTTACTCACACCGTGACATAATTTCAAAGCCAGCTGTTGAGAGATGAGATATTTTTATGTGGCATTTGTAGGGATGGACAAAATTGGCTCGTGTCACATTCTATTCAGAGGGTATTTTAAAACTAATAATAAGTTAGACTTTCAGTGAAATACGTGAAACCACCTCTCATTTCACACTTCTCTTAAATCTCGCCTGCGTGGTGGTTGTTTTTCGTAATCTGTTCATTCCCAGATGGGTAATCGTTTTGCATGAGAGATTTTCATTTCGTGTTAAGAGAAAAAAATGTAAGAAAATACAAATCAGTTTCTTGCGACCATTGTATTATTTCTTGTTACCCGATATTTCGTCAGAAGCGTTTCAATGCTGAACATTTTTCACTGTACTTTCACGGAAAGCACATTTTATAGTTCAAGAAACGCTCATTTTTTCCAAAAATTAACTTTCTCTCCAGAGTCCAAGTGACACTGTAAGCCATTGTAATGCTTAGCCCTCATTTATCGACTGGTTTTTCTTCATTTACTTACGGAATACTAGCCCATATTTTCCTTCTTTTTCTTTAAATTGTAACCTTGTTAGCAGAAAGTTTCCGAAATCAATAAATACAGACGAAAAAAAGGGGAAAGGAGAGAGTCTGCTGCTGTCTGTATTTATTGGCAGTCTGCGCTAAATTGCGGAAACGCTGACAAATAGTGGGCGCGAAAAGACATTTATTCTCTAAGTTTGGCGAGGTTTCCTTCTCTGAAATCGTAATGACCCCCGGTTAAAATATGCCGAAACCAGCAGTGAATGAGTTGTACATAGCGACAAATCATTAATGGCTGAAATGATTGTGTAGATACTAGGATATCAAAGGAATCGTACCGGAAACCATTAAGATAAATATATTGTTAGAAGGGGGTTGAAGCATATAAAAATGGATTTTTTTTTTTTGGAAAGCACCTTGATTTACGCGAAAAGAAATGTTTCGTTTCTTTACCTATTTTTTTATTTTTGAAATATATGGCTAGTTTTAGAACTGCAAAATCCTTATCGAAAACTTATATCGTAAGGCTATGCCCTGTATTCTTAATTAAAAACTTTGAAAGTTTGTTAGGTAACGTTTATGCATGTACGTGGAACCTTAGAGAAAGCTTTATTATCCACTCGTCAGAACTAGCTGAGAAAAGAATACGTAAGAATAGATAGCAATCCACATTGAGTGCAGTGCAGTGATGCTAGTGGAAGGGAAAGTAGGAAACCATTCTCCCAGTTGATCTAGTTTCGGTTTCGCCTTCGATTGATTGAATATTAACGTCGCACTGTTCAGCTACACGAGGGCTTTTGGCGACGGACCACGTAATTTTGAACCATGGTCAAGTGACGTAGACGACACCTGAGCTGGCACCCCCTCTCCTAACTACCACACCACACCAACGGGAGGACGTTTCAGCTCTCGACAGATTTAACGTGCATCGCTGCCCAACATGGCGGGTCTTTAGTGGTACTGGGCTCGAACTCGTGACAAGGCATGCCACGATCCGATACCTATACCACTCGGCTACCGCGGCCGGTTTCGCCTTCGAAGGAAAGTAAAAAGAAAATGTCATATCTCTATGACAACCAAGCCCGTCTTTCGACCGGCCGCCGCATCTCGACGGAACCAGGAGAAGTCATGAATTTCTTTAACTGAAAGGATCAAAGAGAATACTATAAAATGAGTTATGTTAAAACGCTGATTGTTTGATTAAAGATTTCTTGCAGTAACTGTAATATTCTAGTGGCCGTTGTTACAAATTTGTAGCCGGCGTTTTTTCCATCCAGTAGCGGATTCGTTCAAAACCCACCACATGTAGAGGAACTAATTCACACGTTCTGAGGAAGCGTAGATTCGTCGCGTCGTGGTGTGAAAGTTTGGAAAATCGGATGCTGGTTCAGGTAACCTACGCGTCACTGAAGTATTCACCCTCTTTCATATTTACTATACTTGACGTTGAAAATGCATGACCAAGAAAGGACCAACTAGTAAAATATGTAAATTTCAGAGTAGGCCTACCTCACTGAGAAATCTAAATAATCTCCTCACTAGCATACGTTGAAAGGGGATGTAAGGAAAGGAACCTGCAGTGTGTGTGAGCAGTATTTTAGAGTTATTTCTGCTGGGGAAATCACTAAGAATATTTCTCCCTAGACTCAGAGGACAAATATAATAAAAGATGGACGATTTTGTAAGGGGAATTGTAAAAGAACAGAGATCAGGTTGGTACATTCGTCAAATTTCGGATAACATCCACCTAGACGGATTTACGATGCACCGATTGGAGTAAAAATTGTTGAAGTAAGGAAATGTGATAAATTTGAGAGGTGTCAGTGTGAGACAGAAAACGAGGATGCCACCAAGTGGCGGAGGTTCATCAGGCCACTTCTGCCATTTTACAGTGTTAAGGCTCAGCTCTGTCTGAGCTCTGTCAGCTCTGAATTTTATCCCAATTTATTTATTTTGTTCATATTTGAGTAGAATTATATTTTCTAAAGTAAGTTAAGAGGTGTCGAAAAGTTAAAATCTTATATTTTTTTTGACAATGTGAGATTTTTACATTTTTAAATTGTATAGATTTTAACCTTTCTAAAAATACCTTACTTTAACCTCTTGGGTATTTAGAAGCCCTTTTAAAACCTTTTAAATAATCGTTGAAACTGGGTCACGCCCATTTGAATGGAGAAAAATGTAAGCAAAGTACTTCGTTTTTGCTTAAAAGTTGAACATCTGATATAAACCAAAACATGTATCTTTTATTGTTAATTGAGCCTTTTATTTTTTTTATTTCCTTGCCGGTTAGAAGTCTCACTGTATATATTCAAATCAATTTATATCAAAATGTAAATTTTGATGTTCGATGTACCTATTCTGAGAAACTACTGTTCACTGGTATGTAAATTTTTTACGATATATTTATAATATTGGTTAATATATACTGAAATGAGCTTTTTGTAAAAAATTCACAAATTTATTCTTCACAAATTTTTTATATAAAAAATGTGCGCAATTGTATAAAAGATTTTGCTACGAAAAACACACAAAAAGTGCATTTTTAATCAATAAAGAAATTTAAAGCTGCTTTTTTTCTTTTTCTTTATTTATTATTTTTTTTACTTTTATTAATTTTTTTGACTAATAATTAAAATAGAGATGCGACAAAATTTCTGGTCGGCCCCAGGCGGCCACTCTGACCCGTAATAAATTAAAAGAGGTGTAAAGACTGTGGCGATGGCTAAACAAATTGAAAGGGATGAGAAATAGAAAGCTTCAAAAATGCAACTCATTTCAGAGAGGATATTTAAACAAGTAATATGAAAAAAAAGGTTTTAAGTCAATTCCTACTTAGATCAACAACGAAAAATTTTATTTTAGCTACTTTTTATTAAATAGTTACAGTTAATACAAATATGTATACACATAGGACAGAATCACAACATTAAGTGGTGATTAGTTTTTTTTAATTATCATTAAAGTATCGTATTGTCCTTTTAATTTCAGTCCAACTAAATGCTTTAACACGTGAGAAAAAAATCTTTTCAAGTTTTGACACAAGTCGCCAAAAGGGTCGCTAAGTCGCCAACGTGGCTGTATTTGTAAATAATTAGTTTTAATCAATTAATTTTATTAATTATAATTAAATTATTGTATTGTCATCCAAAATGATCCTGTATATAAAATTTCAGCTCAATTCAGCGCTTTAAAAAGTATTTTATTAATGATCGAAAATTCCACTAAGATAAATAAATAAATATACAAATATATAAATAAATAAATATATAGACAGTGCGAGCTAATAGTAGGAATTGAAAAACTAAAATAATTAGGGAAATAACCTTAAGGTTGTTTAAAAAGAGAACTATAGTTGGGTTTACTTTAAAAATAAAAAAATTTAATTGTTTTTTTTTTTAATTTTATTAACCGATATGAAACATTTTCTGCATAAATATGAGGCGTTTTAATACCAGGAAACTAAAAGTAGTTTTGGAAAAACTCCCAAATAAACACTTTTTCAAAACAAAATTTATTTTTACATGGGAGAGCATGTCAGAAACTAATTTTTTTACATAGTTACCATCATTGTTCAGATATTTGTCATTTCGGAAAACCACAACTTTTCTATATCCTTTCAAAAAAAGGATGCCACCAGTGAACATTTTTTGAAATTTGTAGAAACTCCTCACAAAGCAATATCTTATTGTAAACCGTCTATTTTAAATAATTTTTTCGTTCACTTTTTCAACTAAACCATCATTAACAACAAAAGGTTGCCCACTCCACGCTTCGCCATGAACATTGGTGAGCCCACTTTCACGCCCTTTCATATCTCTCGTTTCATTTTCAACACATATTTCTATAAGTTGACGAGGAATTTCAACATTCTTTGCGTACAAAAAATGGATTACAGAACGCACTTCCGAGTCTGCAGGATCGACAGTCAGCTTGAACATTTTGAACGCTCACACACACATTTTTTTCTAGCAAGGGGTCACCCAATTTTTTGAAGCAGCTGAAAGTGAAGGGTTGCCGTAAACAAAACGACCTGCTTTGACTTCAGCCGCCCTGTATCTCCCCATTGAAAAATTACTCGCCGCTAGCACCACTGCACGCTCACTAATTTTTTTAAAATCGTTTTGTGAAATGAGGGTTATTAGGATTCTATTGGAATGGAAATTATTCAAACTACGCCAATCAAAGTACTTTCCATCATTTCGCTCCATTTTAATACATTCATTTCTGATAATGCGCTTTACGAAGATGAGGCTGCCATCTTGTTTTCGTGTAGGAGACGAAGAATCTTATTGGCTAAAATTTGGAGCAATTTTAATTTCGAACAATTTTTTCAGATCACAAGCAAGTGGTTTGAAGCCGTTGCTATGCAAATGAGTAAAGTGAGTGAGTAAGTATTAACGTCGCACTGCTAAGCTGCACGAGGGCATTTGGCGACGGACCACGTAATTTTGAACCATGGTCAAGTGACTTGGACGACGCCTGAGCTGGCACCCTCCACTCCTTACTACCATACCACAGTAACGGAAGGACTTTCACAGATGAACATGCTTCGCTCCCCTACATGGTGGGTCTTTAGTGGTTCTGGGCTTGAACTCGAGACAAGACCAGCCACGATCCGATACCTTGACCATTAGGCTACCGCGGCCATTGCAACTGAGTAAAAATTGCTCAAAAAGGTCGGTTGAAAGAAAAATTGCTTCAAATACATGTACGTACATGTACAGGCCTTAACACGCATAAAACACAATCCGAACAGTATAATGGCGTCACTGTACTGACAATCAACCTGAGCCTCTGGGCGCTCAGGGGTTAAACTACGACACTACCGTTGCGGTTGTAGTCGTCGATCCAACACGAAAACCCTATTTGTCAGTTTTAAATCGAAAAATTCGTTATACTTGGACTGAAGAATACAAAATCTGGGACTTAGAAATGTGGAAAAAAGTTGTACGAATCGATGAGAACCGTTTTACACTTTTAGAAATGATGTCAGATAAAGAATTTGTTTAGAACATGAAGCTCTACATCCAGATTGGATAAAACCCAGTTGTACGGGCTGGAGGTAAAAGATCAGGGGACCATTTGGTTGGAATGGGATCGGTACCCTTATCACTATAAGGTAACAGAACTGGAAATGAGTACTTATATCATTTAGGAAATGCTGTTAAACAATTGATGGAAGATTAGTTTCTAGTTGAAGAGATATATCAGGATGACAATGCTACTCCTCATCGGGCCAAAACTGCGCAGACGTGGATTAAACATAACCATGGTGTATTTCACCATGTGAAATGGCTATCAAAAAGTCTTGATATTAGTGGAATCAAAAATCTGTGATATGAACTGGAAAGGCATTTAAGAGATTAGAATAATCTTCTAACAAATGTTAAAGAACAAGAAATATCACTTCATAAAGCGTGGTCTGAAATCACTGTAGAGACATGTCAGAAGCTTTTTACATCAGTATCGCCACACGTTAATGCTCTATACAAAGTAAAAGGCGATTAGATGAGGTGACAAGTCGTTTGGCCAGCATATTTATTATAATTTAGTGAAATCGCAGACAAGATTTGAGGCAACTAGAAAAGATTTTTATTGTGGTTTTCCATAGTTCTTTACCCGAAAATAAATATTTAGGGATTTCTTAAAATACAGTCGAACCCCGCTTTACAGAACCCCCTATTTAACAATTTCCTCGATTAAAATGAAGGCAAAACTCCTATTTAACAAAAAATATACCCAGAGTTAAGGAATTGTTTCAACAACTGGAATTTCTTTTTATTACTTTGAATCAGAAGAAATCGAACTTTTTTCAAATGACATGTTTATTTTGTCTAGAAGAGAAGACTTTTCTTATAACTAGCAAATTTTAACGGGAAAGAATCCAGACAATTTTTAGACTTTACATGTACAGATGAATCATGAGTGTAAGCCATCGTGTGTGTTTTGAATACGACAGGAAATTCCTCTTCAGACTCCGCAGCGCAAGAGATATTCTAACAAGGGGAGACCACGACTAAGGAAATTCATATGGGATCGAGCCTTGGTATAATAGTAGTACTCCTTTAGAGTGTTCACCCCTCAATGTCATGCCATCGAATGACCCGTGAATTCGGAGAAAATAGCCTTCGAAATTTGTGCTTAGCTTTATACTATTAAATTTTAATTTCCTCCAACGAGTCCTTCACCTGGTTGGTAAATCGTCTGCTTACTATTCGCTAGGTTAGGGTTCGATTCTAAGCGCAATCAACTTTTTTTCTTCAATTCATTTAACTATTTTTTTAAAATTAAATAAATTTATTTATGAAAGGTTTATTCAATACTAGTTGCTACACCCGTTCTTCACACGGGTGAATTGAAAAATTAAACAATGCAGACAGAAAGATAAAGAAGTTTTTAATGAGTTAATTTTAGGTGAATTGTAAATTAACCACAAAAAAAATGCTTTTTGCATATCTCAGCTGAACAAAAAACTGTTTGCTAAAATTGTGACGTCTCTCGCGTCCTTCTTCTAACATAACTCCTAAGTTCTTTGACGGCCACGATTAATGGCAAAACCTTTCCAACCCAATACCAAGAAGACAAACGGATCAAATATGTAAATGAGATATACTTTAAAAGGATAGAAGCTTTGAAGAGAAGGCGCGGCAAGTTTAGAGATAACTTAGTGTGGAATCATTCGGATCAAGAGTTAGATGTCCTATAGCTCTGGAAGAAGGATATGTTCATATAAATTAAATTATAGAGAAATCTGAATCTTCTCATCTAAAGTTACGTTATAGGTATTACTCAATCGCTGAAGGAAGGTGACTCTACAAAAGGTAATATTTTGTATAGGAAGTTAGATTAATCAGTTAATTTATTATAATCAAGATAAGTGATCTAGTTGCGCGATCTGACTTGAATATAAGGTTTAATTGGGTGTTAACTCTCACTTTAAGAAAGTTGTCAATTAGAATTAAGTAATATAAGTTATTCTTAATAAAAGTTGTGTTAAGAATCCAATATGTCTCATCATTTAGATAATCCCACACCTCTAGCTTACGCGGATCCTAATAGACATAGTCATCACAGGATGGCTATGTCTCAAAATTTAAGTTCGTAGATATAATAGCTGATAAAAAAGTTTTTTTTTATTTTATTTATAACGCCCCGTAACACTCTTGTGGGTCGATTTTTGAAAGCACCTTCCTTCTGCTCAGCAAAAACACATTGTTACAAATTTTGTGTAATAAGCGCTTAAAATAGTGTAAATAATTTGTATCTGGATGTGTAATTCGTTAATATTACTTTCTGATGCATTTATTTTATGTTAAATAGTTGTTACTCGCGACTTCGTCCACGTGGAATTCAACAAAAAAGTGTTTATTCAATTTCGCAGACCTTAGGAAAACTTAGTAATTATGTATTCCACGTAAAGAAATACCCGTGCTATAAGTATAATGTCATTCTTCTACTTAGTGAATCAATCGATGTATCTTTTTTGTTTTATTTTGTTTCTTTGCTTTTTGTTGAGCAAAGGGGGAGATGGCGCATGACCTTTGATACTGTCGTTAGGATGAGGACTGTAAAATCATTGGGATCAAAACAAGTCTAAGTAGCAGCAGGGTGAAACGAACACAAACGAAGACGCAAGCAAGGGGTGAGAGATACGCATGACCTTTGACACTGTCGATGAGGTAAGGACTGTAAAATCATTAGGATCAAATCACATGAAATGGAAATGTCGTGTGGCAGCACAAAAAATCAAACAAAAAAGTTTATATAACTGATAGAAATCGTTGAGACAGAAGGCTTGCGAAATAAAATAATCCCTATTGAAATAAATAATCCCTATTGAATAAAAATAATGTCTATTGAATAAAAATAATGCCTATTTGATTTGGATATTGTTCACTATTTCATTGGTTTTACTTTTATTTTCGCGGAACCCTAATTTTTTTTCTAAAATAAGAGTAGCCTAGTTACTCCTTATAACATTAACTATCTGGCAGTGAAAGTTTCGTCAAGATTGGTACAGTCGTTTGAGAGATAAGATGGAACAAACAGAGAGACAGACAGAAAGACAAAAATTTTAAAAATTGATTTTTTCATATAAGTACCACATATACTTTTAAATGCATTTAATAAAAAGCTGTTAATTCCAAATTACAAACAGACACGTCATTTTTGTTTATATGTATAGATTAAATGATATTTTATGTAATTATTTTGTTTATAAAGTAAAAGAATTACTGCAATTATATAAATATTTATATTAAATTTTATATAAATATATTTTATAATAATAAATAATATTTATAATAAAATATATAATAAATATTAAATGATATTTTACATAAAAATTAGTTTCAAATAGTTTTAAAATGTGAAATACAATATACTATAAACAAATTATATATAATATAAAATAATTTATAAAATATATTATTACTATTAAATTAATTATTTAATAATTAATATAAAAAAA
>BMAV01002972.1:75903-86492 GCA_019973955.1 Trichonephila inaurata madagascariensis
TAAGAAAAGTTTGCAACAGAGTTTCGCATGAACAGATTGTTTGGGAAGCATGCGATTTCATTTATGTGATCATGATGCCACTTGAATTTAGCCCAATGTTAAGCACTTTAACCAGCAATTTGCTGAAATTAGCCAAAGGTTGCCGATAGCAAGAATAATTATGTAAAATCCAATCAAATAAGTTAAAAATATGAATTTAAAATAATATGGAAGATTGTTATATTTTTACTTAAAATTATTACTAGAGCGATAAAATAGTGCAGATAAAATTGCTGTTTCACCTTTTGACAGAAATCAATCGAATGAAAATGAAGAAATGGATGCATTAGTGCATCGTCGGGGACACAATGGGTTGGAAAGGGAATTTATAAGTAGTTTCATACAAGCGCCGGTTATTCTAAACCAGATTTTCATCATCCTATTGGATAAATTGTTTTCGTCAAAGTTTTTATCAAAGCATCCGTCCATAAGGGAAGGACTTAGTCGTTTTTCCACAATCTACTATTGAACGAGTGGAGAAATTGGTAAAATTTAATAGAAAATAGAGTAGAGTGACAACTCTGATGGACTTCAGTTATAGTATCTATATTTTCTCATACTTGACTATAAAAAAATTCCGAGTTAAAATACCTTTTCTTTACGCTTACACCTTGAATAGCAACGAAAGGATTATACATCACGTAAAGCTGTTTGGTAAACATAATTTTAACTTACTATTTTTCTCTTATAAAAGTTGCATTCATAGACATTAAGGTTGATATGTCAGCGATGTCGACCCAAACAATATTTGGCTATTTATTGCTTATGCTCTGAAGTTGGCGAAATTGACAATCCCCTAACTACTTAAAAATTTATAAAATTATTTTTTAATAAATTCTTAAAAATTTATAAAAGTTACAACGTTTTTGGAGAGTACAAGGCAAATTTTTTTTGCAGCCGAGATGTATTTTCATTACGATCTAATGAGATACTGAGTTTAGTTTATAAATGCGTTAGTTTTGTGGTGAACAACCATTAGAAAAAGAAAATTCGGCCCGTCAGATTTATGATATCGATATTGCGAAGATCTGCAGTAAAATATTCTACCATCCAATCTTCCATTTTTATTAGAAAACGTTTTCGTGTTTATCTCATTTCAGAATGAACAAAATCAGAAAAATCTTAGCAGAGAAAAAAAAAGTTATCTATTGCACGGAAAGAAGTCGCAAAGATAGAACGCGAGCAACGGCTACCAATATGGAAAGGGCTTTGTTTTTTAAAAATCGAGTTGATGTTGCTTGAAATTAAAAGGGTCCCCACAATAAAATTAAACCAATAGAAATAATGATCACATACGTAAATACTAGAGCAAATGAGGAAAATCAAGGTAATCATAGTGTAATGTTATTGTCCCATTTAGCGAAAATCTAAAACTATTCGGCAAGTTTCGTACCGATATCAAATTAGTACCAAATCAAGAATGAATTGATAGGTGGTTTCAAAGAAACAAACTCAAAACTTAAGCCTTTCATTTCCAAACTGTATTCATGTTTCAATTCGCAAGGGATAGCTTGAATGGTATGTTAGGTTCAGTAGAACACCAGTTTTCTTAAGTTGGGATCATTTTTGGGGGCGATTTTCGATGGAATAAAAAAAAAGAGAAAAATCAAATTTTTTCAATTTAAAATCAACCAGGAGTCATTAATATCAGGAATATTAAATAAAACACACATGGAAATTCTTAATGAAATCTAAGATACATATACGCATATATCGTCTTTGCCAGAACATTCCGAAATAATTCCGCAAAACCAATATTTAGGCATTGCGAAGAAAACAATTTCAAATATATCACCACTAGAAATTTTAAGGTATCATAGAAATATAAAAAAACTGCATGGAAAACGAATATCGACCAATGAGAAAACTTCATCTAGATGAAGTAATCCTAAATAGTACGTACAAGAGTTAAAAACAAGTTGTATACAAAAAGAGTACTCACCCATTGGTTGACACACGAGTAAAGCCAAGAACCAAAAAGATGGTCTAACTGAGATCCGGGTACACAAGAGTGTAATCAGTATCCACGTAATTCTTGATTTTTAAAAATTGTTCTCTTTTATGATTATTGAAATCTTCAGTCACTAAATCAGAGGAATAATTTTTTAGATTATAACAGTTCCTCTTTAGGTTCAAGAGGGTGTACAAATCTTGAAACTTCTTGGGCGTTTTAGAATATAAGAACTTTGTCTTACGATTTATAAGGCGAATTAATATAAGTAGACAGTACTGAGTTTCCATTAGAGCCTAAGAAATGGTTTCTTTCACATCTTAAAAACAGCATATTTGGCATTATGTTGATGGACACTAAATAAGAAACACAATCTTGGAAAATTTGCTTATCGTGTCCCTTCCAGCGGCAAAGAAAAAAAGGCATCCTTAACATTCTGACATTAAAAATAGAGTCACAAATCAAACATGCAGATGTTCGAGCAAACCCAAAACGCACAGATATATTGTCATAAAGTAAAATTCGTAGTAAAACAATTTGAAAAAAATCGTTGAATTAATTAAAAAGTACATGACGCGAATTGTCCGATATCTTCTTACGGTTGTATTAACCACTCATTAGGTCATACTTTGAAGTCGGGAGTTAAGAAAAGGTTGAATATTAACGTCGCACTGTTCTGCTACACGAGGGCTTTTGGCGACGGACCACGGGATTTTGAACCATGGTCAAGTGACGTGGAAGTCACCTGAGCTGGCACCCCCTCTCCTAACTCTACCACACCACACCAACGGGAGGACGTTTCAGCTCTCGACAGATTTAACGTGCATCGCTCCCCTACATGGCGGGTCTTTAGTGGTACTGGGCTCGAACTCGTGACAAGGCAAGCCACGGTCCGATACTTATACCACTCGGCTACCGCGGCCACTAAGAAAAGGTAAACCATCGATTTAAAACTTCACTTTGTTACTAGTTTTCAAACTCCGATTACTCCCCTGCGAGTTTTGGCTCTGGATTGAATCTCATTGGTTAAAATAGATCCCGTGACATGGAAGGATTTATTTACTTTTTGGATTTGGTTGTGGTGAGTTTGTATCGTGGGATACATATGAAATACGAGTGGAAGAATAGAGACATTTATTATAAATGATGAGGATCCCAGCATAAGGAAGGGCTTTCCACACATGCTCTTGAAAAACTACACTTCTGTCAGTTCCAAACACACACTCTCTCCGTCCTCTCTTTGAGCTTACGAATCTTATAGATTGTAACATGTTGCTTTTAGTAGAATGCATGCTGAATTAGTCATTTGCCAGATGGTTTCTAAATAATTATTTTTAGTGTGGTTCACTTTTTTGACAAGAGGATTTGCCGTTTACAGACGATGTTCCTGAACATAAAACACACACCGCTCGGCCCTTCACTAATAATGCCATATTTCTAGATTCACCAAGTTTGAAATTCTTTGTTACGCATACTATCTTGCACTTTTTGTTCTTTTGCTGAACTAGACATGTTAAATAACAGTTAAAAATAGTAAATATAACACAAATAAACTTTAAACTACAATAGTTTCAACGAAATTGATTATGATATGCGTAGACAAATTTTTCATCATAAGCAACTGTAGTTCACGACGTAACTAAGGCAGGAGGACCCCGTTTGTTCGTAATACTTCATAGTGAACCTTGTTATTTTAAAATAAAATACAAACCATTTTGATTGCTGGTGTACCCAAAATATTGTGTAGCGTGCCCCTGGTTCGCCATCCCTGTTATAGAGATTGACAACAAATAAAGGTTGACTTCAAGCTTTGATTATCCTGGCAATTCTTTCTACGCAGTCGAATATAAACACAAAGTTTCAAATCATTTATTCTTGATACGCCTCTTTTTGATTTAGAAAATTGAAAAAGAAATTTAAGTAGAATTGTTTTAGAAAACACAAGCTTATATAATTCAAAAATACATTGCACGGTGCAAAATTGCATAGCTTTATAAATCTAAATTTGCTTCGAAGTAAAAATCAGTTTTTTTTTTTCAATGGCTCATTCAGATTCCTTACATACAAGTAATTGCAATAAAGGAAACATACATTCTATTTTTTTCACATATGAATGTTAAAATAAGTCAGTAGATGTTTGAAGGAATGGAATCATTATCAAGATACTAAAAATTGATTTTCATAAGCACAGTCAAAGTAAAAGTATTGAGTATGAGGGGAAAGAGCTGTGTGGGTTTTCAACACGTGCTCTTTTTTACGCGTTGTCGATCCTTAAGAGGAATTATGATCCGACTGAAACCTGTTTAAACAGTAAATTAGTACTTTATTTTTGATTTATACACATTTTTTTTTTTTTGTATTTTAGTATTTTTAAACTTGTAAAACTTTCAATATGGTTGAAGAAAAATGCACTTAAACTTTGTACGCTGTATAAATGGTGGCGAAATAAAAAAAGTGTGTGACGTGATTAAATTCGATGTTCTCCAAATCTTGCTCTTCATAAATGGGAACCGTTTTTGGACCACTTGGTAAATGGAGTTGAAAAATGGATACTGGGTTAACACTTGGTTAGAAAAAAGGCATACGTTTACAAAGGGGAGATATCCCCACATTCAAAGCTGGAGTGCATCAGAAGCAGGTTATGTTGTGTTGGTGGTGGGGCCGCAATAGAATAGTGCACTTTGAATTGCTGAAAGAAAATGAAACGGTCGATGCTGATCGCTACTATTCGCAACTCGGCGTTTTGAACAAAGACATTCAACGTCAACTTCCAAGTTTGGCCGACAGAAAGGGGGTAATTCTTCACAACAACAATGCTAGACCACAAGAGTCAAAAAACACCACACAAAAAATGCAGAGTTGGGATGGGGAACTTTATCTCAACCAGCATATTCTTCTGATATTGCGCCATCTGACTATCATCTGCTCAGGTTGCTGCAAAACTTTCTTGATAGAAATGAATAAATTATGAGGGTGTCGAAAGGACAGTGGAAGAATACTTTGCCTCCAAAACAGAGAACTTCTTTTCCAAAGGGTGAGATAAGCTGCCAGACAGTTGTAACTAACAAAACACATTATATTTGTGATTAAATTTTAAATAAAAAGCAAATAAAAAATTGTTTCTTGTTCAGAAAAAAAACCCGACAGAACTTGCCTTTGCACCCAATACATGACAAAAACTTCTGAGGCAGGGTAGATGGATCAATAGATGAAGAAATGTGACTCACTGTAGAGGGAGGTCTGGAGTCAAATCACGTTTTCCTTCTTATTTTTTTTAACAAGCGAAACTATAAATCCCATTCCCGAAGAGAGAAATGTTTTCCCTCTTTTTCTTCCCTAATTTCACTTGTTTTTCCCCAGACCCATTCCATCACTCTTCAACAAACAAGAGAAATAATGAATGGTCTGAGGTGCAGTGGAAATTTACGTCCTTTTTCTTTTTGAGGTGCTCTCCCGCGATAAATGGTAGTAACTCACAGCCGTGTTGAAAAAAAATCTTCGCCAGGGGCGTTAATTGAGAAAACTTCTAATGGATTTTAGCAATACATACAGCATTTCTTTGAATAGCAATTGTTAAGAATCATGCTCCCGTTACGCATACTGTAGGTTGCGTGGAGAAAAGTAAAAGTAAGGTATATTTTCAGGATTTGAGCTATTTATGCATGTACACTGATGATAAAAATTAAGGTTACATTTACAAAATATGCAATATCTTTGCATATGTTTTTATTTGAGATAAAATTGTGTACATACGCTTCTCATACTCTGAGAATAGTTATACTAGCAAACAAAACCTTAATGGAGGCCACTTCTTGTTATATGCAAATTAGATATAAAAAACTGTCGAAACACAATGTGTAATAAATAAAATACTCCATGTCTAATAAGGAATGTGGCCACCTCTTGCTGCTACACGAGCTTCACATCGACTTCTCATACTACAAATTATCCGCCCATCCGGTATAGTGGCTAGTGACTCTGACTGAAGCACCATAGAGCCTGGGTTCGAATACCGGTAAAGGCATGCATATTTGTAAATGTATTGTGCCTTTACGGCATGGGGGCTATTCTAAATAGCCGTCGATACGCAAGTGGTGGAAGGGGAAGAGAGATCGCAGATCCCTCACCACCCCCAGGGTGTTTTCTCTCAAACTTGGAGAGGAAACGAACAAAAAAGTATTATCATCTTATCGCAGTCAGTCGACTGCGGATGTGAGAGGGTTTGAGTAAGAAACAGTGAGTGAATATTAACGTCTCACTGTTCAACTACACGAGGGCTTTTCGGCGACGGACCACGTAATTTTGAACCATGATCCAGTGACGTGGGTGACACCTGAGCTGGCACCACCTCTCTTACCTACCACACCCTTCAGCTCTCGACAGATTTAACGTGCGTCGCTGTCCTACATAGTGGGTCTTTAGTGGTACTGGGATCGAACTCGTGACATGCCTGCCATGATTCAATACCTTGACCACTGGGTTACCGCAGCCCCGAGTAAGAAACAGACAGGACCTAAAGTTAACCCCTCTTTTATTCAGCTTTAACACTCATGAGAATTTATAAGAATGCACTCTGATAACTAAACCCGGAGGGCAACAAAATTTATCAATCTTATTAGATATAAAGAAGCTCGCTCTCTCTTTTTTTTTATCTTATTTATTCTCTTGAACACTCTTGCTAAATCGTCAGGTGGACGTCTTTCACCTTTCGATGAATCCTTCTCTTTGGAATTAGTATTACGAAGTGCGACCACCGGTTGCTAACACTATGCCTTCTCCACACCTACTCTACGAGTAGCACTTAAGTAGATCCAACTAGGTTCGGAGATAAATTTTTCAAAAATTGATTTTCTGAATAATTTCATTGTTTTAAAGAACATAAATAGGCTTAAAAAGTCATAACTATTAAATAACTAACACGTATTGCCTTTTTTTAAAAAAATTATTTTTAGGAAAATTTAACAAACTTTTTAAGTTAAGAAAAACGTGATAAATAAAAATAAATTGCACATTATGTAATTTTAAAGTCATTTATATATTTCTTGACTTCTCTGAAGTGTCACACAAACCGCAGGATAAAAAATAGTTTAAGAAATAAATATTTTATTAGCATTTAAATTTGATGCTCATGATTTTTCCATCAAATTTACTGCATGTTCTAAGCTAAAAATGGCTGTAAAATGTGATTAAATGTAGCTATCTTAAATTCTGCGGTTTGTTACACTGAAGGGTTCATAGCATATATGTTATAAATTTCATTGCATTTGATTGGATTATTTAGAAGATATCCCGTTTTTCGTGCACAAATTATCATAAAAAGTTCATTCTTCAAAAAACGAATTAAAAAAATATTTTTATTAGTTAGATAAAGTAAATGCTATAAAACGAACTTAAAAAGCTCTCTAGTTTTATGTAATAGTCCTTCTTCCTCAATAATTAATTTATTTTTTCCCTGATGACCCAAACAACATCAAACACCTAAAAAGCACTTTTTCATCCTAGTCTGATACCTTAAGTAGAAGTTTGCATTTGCACAAAATAAAGTCCTCTCTACGAAAAGCGGTTTGAAACTAAAATCACAGAGTTAAAAAAGTATTTTCCCCAAGCAGAAGCCCGAATAGAGCCCGCTACAACCTGCATGGTGCTCAGGTCTATGGATAACGGCAGGCGTACAGTCTAGCCCTTTGCCAGGATGAATTTCATGGGTCTCGACCCGACAACGTCAGA
Source organism: Trichonephila inaurata madagascariensis (assembly GCA_019973955.1). Classification (NCBI taxonomy): domain Eukaryota; kingdom Metazoa; phylum Arthropoda; class Arachnida; order Araneae; family Nephilidae; genus Trichonephila; species Trichonephila inaurata. Next base: position 83,621 of record BMAV01002972.1, read on the forward strand.
CAGGTGGCATTAGTAACAACAACAATACTACACATAAGGTTGTTAATTTCATCTTATGGCAACAATCCCCACTCTTCTATGGGAGTAAATTTTAAGGTCTGTTGTGTGTTTGGAGGGTATTGTGATCGAGCAAAGCATCTCCAAAATGCTTGATAGGATTTAGGTCAGGAGATTTTGCTAACCATTTCCTCCGGCAAATACCCTCTCTCTCAAGAAAGTCTTTGACAAGGTTAGCTATGTGCAGCCTCGCATTATCGTCCATAAAAATAAGGTCTTGACTAATTGCTCCTCGGAAGAGTCTCCCATGAGGTTCAAGAACATCTTTATATCACTGTGCAGTAAGAGAATCCACATCCAAAGCGTTTAACATAATGTCTCTCCAAACAAGAACTTCACCCCCCAACAATTCCATCAGATTCTCTTATATTAGAAAGATGCTAGCGAGTCAAGAGGTTATGTGACCTGGCACTTCACGGGAGTACGTAACATCCTTGAAGACATTGTTTGGTGAGTCATGCAGTATGTGGACGAGTGTCGTCTTGTTGATAAATGGTACCTGTGCGACTTGATGAGAGTACAATTGGCGTTAAAATCTCGTCCACGTAGCTGTATGCCGTTAAAGGGCGTTGAAATACGACCAGAGATGATCGTGTGTCTCAACAAAACACTCCCCAAATTGTCACAACTTATGTAATCGCCGACTACAAATGCCAAATTGGACTAGTGGGTTGTCCACCTTTACACGCGTATGCGCTGGTCATTAGCATTAAAACCGTCAATGATGAATCGCTATTCATCAATGAAGATCACACGCCTCCAGTTGGTCACTGCTCTTATGATTGCGAGATCATTACGGGCATTTGTGTTCCTTGAACGTCCTTACCCTCTGCGACCGTAGATTATTCCTTCCTCGATCCATTTTTGTCGACACAGAGCAAATACCCTATCGCTCCGATCCAGACAGCGGCTGGTGCGTCTATTTCACCCACCTGCTTCTCTGAGGTCTACTGTACGCACCCTCTCGAAGTCCGACCATTGCTCGTACTTTCACCGGTTACGTCTCTGAGGCATCTCTAGTCACAAAACCGTCCTTTCTTCTAGACAGATTTGTTTGAATAACCTTATGGCACGAGAAATCATGCTTTTATATTCTCCCAGCTGCGCATCTCATATGCAAAAAGCGCGCTTTGCCTTGTCTCATTGGCGTCCAATTTTTAATCATTTGCATATCTCTTGCTACATTTTTGCCAAGTTTGATGATAGTAGTTCAATTTCTTGTGGGTGCATATATTTTGTTTGGGAGCGAGTATATGTAAATACGAATTTACTGGTTTCTGTATCCTTTCATATGTTCTTTCTTGCCGTATTCGTCTTAGTGTTTTTACTACTGCACTCAGATTACTTTTAGGGAATCGTGAATAACCTTGTGTTTTGCAACTAATGAATGAATGGAAGACGAAGAGCTTATATAAAGAAACAGAGATAGGAAGGGCAAAATGCAGTATAAAAAGCAAAACATAATGGCTTTCTTCAGTCGTGATAAAAAGGGTGCGAGCTTGTACCGAAACACAATACAAAAATACAGAAATTAAAAAAAAAATCATGAGATTATTTTTATTCACGAGAGACGTTTCAAGTATTCGCATTTGGAATTATCAAGCTCCGTTGTGTGAATTAATGTTTCTGTCTCATCAAAGAAGAGAATGTCGTGGTAAAATACGACGATGTTGCATCCTTAATCTGGTTTGCGGAAATAGAGGAAATTGGAAGGGTCATAATGGGAATTTTATGTTCCCCCTGCGCGTAATGGACGCTGTTGAGAAAAAATGAGCTAACGGTGATTCTAAATAACCTTTGCAAAGGAAAAAGTCCATGAAAAGCAGTAACTTATTATCTTAAAGTTTACAGAGAAAATTATTATTATCTTAAAAATCACATAATTTCTTTCTCTGTGTGTTGACTAAATTCCTATAGAAAGCGAAGCAAAAAAAATATACTCGCTGATTTTTTTTCAGATTGTCGTTTCTTAACACACAAATTCATCAGCAAATGCCACATTGTGATAAATATTATACAGTGAAATACATTTAAAGCGAAAATGCTTAACACGAAACATTGGTTAACACGAAATAATACACAGGTCCCAACAAACTACACTGTATCTTCATGCATTTTTTTCTTTTCACACGAAACGAAAATCACTTAACACGAAAAGATTTCCCTTCTGGGAATGAACAAAATACGGAAAATGCCAAATGCGCAGGTGGGAATTAAGAAGAGTGTGAAAAATGAAACAAAGGTGGTTTCACATGTTTTGTAGAAAAGACGCTAATTTGGCTTTGAAAACCCCTCGGAATAGTTAGTGGCATAAGCCAATTTTGTATATATAAACTACTTTTAACCTCCACCCCTACAAACGCCACACAAAACATCTCATCACTTGGTTTTGAAATTCGATGACGAGTACATCGAAATGTGTGACCAGTGAGATTGGTTTTCGCCCTCTTTTTCTATTTCAGAAGAATTTTTTTTACGAGCACAATGGCAAAGAGCTTTGTGGGAAAGCAAACTGCTCTTTCGCTTAAAATAACAAAGATAAAATTTCCTAAGAATGTTGATCAAAAACAGAAAACGAAAACGGAAATCTGTAAAAATTTTCGCATTGCTATATTTTGTATTAAGTTTCATTAAGGTATCTGTGATTTTAAAAAAAGCGCATAAATGGATAATTATCATGATATTTAGTGTCACTTAGATTAGAATATATGTATAAAATTGTTTTAAGAACATTTTGACAAAAAAAAAATTTATTTAAATACAATATTTTGGCAAAAAATTAACTTAGAATAACCTTTTTTCAAAAAGTTCTCCT